>OY720464.1:10136841-10279341 GCA_963082715.1 Harpalus rubripes
ATTTAATTACAAGAAGATAAACATTGAAAAGCTAGCAAATATTTTGAATGAAACGTTAATAAATAACTCTTTTGTTCGCAAATATTTATTAGACACAACAATACTAATTTAGTTTGTCTGCTACAAGAGGATCCAAAGAAAGTGAAGATATTCCTCGAGGACCTACAAGAATTTGAGCAATAGCCAGTGAACGTTACCTTTTTTGGAATACATACTTTATATATTTATAAATAAAATAAATATATCATTACAGTGTATTACCCATTGCTGGATGTGCTAATCTGCTTTGTTCACAGATATCGTTCATGATACTGGCATATTCGTACCGTGTGGGCATTTACCAGGAGTCACCTCAAAGATAAAACATATTATGTAACTTACAATATACCTTATCTTATTTTATTTATGTATATTTTGTTTAAGCAAATAAATCTTTTATTATATATAATGTATTATTTTTCCTGATAGACCGGGCGCCAAGAAACATTCCGTTTAAAAAAAAAAACCGGTGGATTCATTCTGATTGATGATTTAAGTTCAGAAAGACCTAAAGAATGAAATTCTGAATGTTGCCGGACAAAGTCAGTGGCCAATTTTTTTTATAGGGGGTATAAGAATTATTGATGAAATCGCTGTAACGGTCAAGAAAACATTGTTTATTACTACTAAAAAGTTGTTTCTGTAGGGCATGAAATTACAAACATCGCAAATATTATAAAATAAAAATTTAATATGGTAAAAAAGCCGCGTGCCTGAGTGTTTGGTCGCGAATCTGAGGAACCGGGTTCGATCCCGACCGATGCCAAAAAGAAATATTTCATATTTAAATGGCACTAAAGTTTTCCTTGTGGTGCACTCTCCACACATGAATAAGTGTCCGTGAAGTGACGCCTGGTAAACGCCTGCACGGTTGCCGGATACGACCGATGGTCGTTTTCTTTGTTTCCCCTTCCACAGCAGTTTATACAAGCTCCAATGTATTGTAGCGGGCCATATTGTACTTGACATGGCTTAGACGTTTTAGTTATAAAAGTGTTTTCACATAGCGTCAAACTAGATAGTGTGATAACTAATTTTGATTTCTGAGTTAACAAACTTAAGTGCAAATTCTAACAGTTGTTCCAAAAAAAGCAGATTGATGATACAATTTTCTCAGAGTATATTACATTTAAACAAGCCTGTGTTTCCAGATCATAGCCCATCGACCGCTTCAGTCCTTGTATTATCAAAAAAATTCGCACTTTATTAAGCTATATCTCTTAAACAATATGATCAAAAAAGTTATTTTTATTGTAATATTGGTCATTTATATATTTCTATAAACTGATGTTTTTTAATAAAATGGGGAGCAATGTTTTGATGCTATATTGAAAAATATGACATTTACTATTGCTTCTATATAGAAAACTCAGACAAAAATAGCTCTCTTTGATTGCATTTATCTCAAATTTGAGATTCTCAATCGATTTTTACCAATAAGAAAATATGTAAATATTATTGATCTGTACAATAACCAGCTACTGAGTAAGCCAGCTAAACTTGGCGCCGGTTTTAAGCCCGAGTAAATGTTGAGAGTTGGTGGTAGGAAAGGTATCCGACTGTAAAATCTTCGCCGAAACCAAAGACGGAATGTGTAGGATCGGAAAATGGTATAAGGGCTAGGGAGTTCCTTGCAAGTTACATGCAGTTTTAGCCTCGCCTGATCCCTGTGCCAAGTCGGTTAGGACTACTTCGTCATGGACGGTCGGGGTTAGAGAAGCCAGTCCTCAGGATTAGAACTCTCAATCTCTGGAGTATGAGGAAGGGCAAAGAGAAGGAGGAAGGACTGTAACGCAAAAGACTTGAGTGAGAAAGGACAGTGTGAAGATGTGTTGGACAGGAATGATTGGAAAAGAAGAGCAAGGAACAGCGACCTCGAAGAAGAAGAAGAATAAAAAGAAGAAGATACTACCTTAAAAAGATAAGTTATGACAATCGTTATGAACACATTTAGAGAGAGAGATACAATTTAAATATTTTTTTTTACTACTACAAGTCATTGTTCTGCAGTCTGAATTAAATACATTGTGCTGGGCCTAATTAAAGAGTCAGGCAGAGGAGGTTTTATCATTTTCGTCGGGTGTAACTTCGAATTTCGTAATTCATACCCGAATTGGAGAAAGTTCAGAGGCTCGAACAGTGGTTGTAATGATTTTTTCCATAAATATGTTTGGGCTGCAGCTCTTAAACAATGTGATAATAAAGCATCAGAAGTACAAATAATTTTGATTAAATTTAAATTGAACCCAATATTGCGGGTAATCAACTTGTAGCATAACTCATCTGATGTGATTTTTTGTTTGGCGAACAAATAAGTGTAGACTTCTTCAACCTGATGAAAGTGTATCGGAGTTTCTGGGTTAGTTTTAAAAGTAAAGAGAGCATCTTGAACAAATACTTGTGATGCAGCATACAGACATTGTTTCTTAGTTCCTACCCGGCTTGTCGTATCGCAACCCGTTAGAACATGCAACCCAGGTAAAATAATACAAATATTCATTTCATTTTACGCAACTTTTTGGAGATTGTAATAAATGTTTCTATTTTAAATGTTGTTTGTGTGACAATTTATTCAAAATTGAGGCATCTTGAAATCTTTCTCACTTAAATTTGTTAACTCAGCAATCAAAATAAGCTATCACACTATCTAGTTTGACGTTATGTGAAAATTCTTTTATAACTAAACCGTCTAAACCGGGTACAATATAGCCCGCTGCAACACTTTGGAGCTGGTATAAACTGCTGTGGAGTGGGAAACAAAGAAAACGACCATCGGTCGTATCCGGCAAACGTGCAGGCGTCACCTCACGGACACTTATTGATGTGTGGAGAGTGCACCACAAGGAAAACTTTAGTGCCATTTAAATACGAAATATTTCTTTTTGACATCGGTCGGGATCGAACCCGGTTCCCCAGATTCGCGACCAAACACTCAGGCACGCGGCTTTTTTTACCATATTAAATTTGTATTTTATAATATTCGTGATGTTTGTAATTTCATACCCTACAGAAACAACTTTTTAGTAGTAATAAGCAACGTTTTCTTGACCGTTACAGCGATTTTGTCAATAATTCTTATACCCCCTATAAAAAAAATTGACTACTGACTTTGTCCGGCAACATTAAGAATTTCATTCTTTAGGTCTTTCTGAACTTAAATCATCAATCAGAATAAATCCACCGGTTTTTTCAAACGGAATGTTTCTTGGCGCCTGCACTATGAATCCTAATAACAAATAATATACTTTTAAAGGAATTTGCAATGATCTTATGTAGGGTTTATATAAATTACTATAAAGTATTTTTAATAACCTTACAGGCATTTACTGGTAACTTGTGATACGGAAATTTAAAATATTTCTATAAATCACTGCGGGCATTTCCATCCCACTATATAAAGGGTCGTATTGAGCCTACCAGGGAGTGAGGTAGGATTTAGTACTCTAAACAGAGATTGGTGCATCAACCTTTTAAAAAGGAAGGATTGTTTAACTTTGGGGCTGCATATAGTTTCAACGCAAAAAGGTAGTTGCAGCTACGTTAAAACTTCACAGTGAGGACATTATATGCTGCAGCGCAACAGCGGTGTAGATAACGTCAATACCGAAACCTTATATTATATCTCAGAAATTGAGACACGGAGTAAAATTTGTTTTTTTTTACAATGTTTGTATAATTATAATATAGTTTTGAATTATGAAATGTCAATTTTAACTTGCCAATGCCTTTAACGTCAGCTACCGACTCCCTCTACTTGTGAACCTACTCTGTAATTGGGATTTAATCCTATATGCAGCTTCTGTCTTTTTGTGTAGATAGTGTGAATAAGATAGAATATTTGTAACAAACAGTTTACCAAAAAAATCTCCAATAATTACTTTGTACGACACTATAGTTGTGACAAGTTATTAATAATTGTAATTATGTAACGTATAATTTATTATATATATATATATATATATATATATATATATATATATATATATATATATATATATATATATATATACAGGGTGTAAATGAAATAAGTGCATTAAATTTAACCAGTAATATAACTCGGCGAGAGCAACAATATTTCCTAATAACTTTTTCTCGAAATCGCATATTTTTTTAGCATTTTTACCACCCCGTAAATTGACGAGTCGTTCCAAATATTTTTGTGATAATTGAATGCAGTAACAATAGCTATGAAAAATTTTGTTTTAGCAATTGACAGTCCTGTCAATTGTTGCAATTAAATTTTGACATTAGTAATAAACTTGTTAATAAATAAAATTCTGTCAAAATGCGAGTACACAGACATTGCAATTACTTACCTATGGTTTATTTATTTATTTTTTTACTCGTATCTGTACTATATTTTACTTGACATCACGGTTGACATAAAGACAGTGTCATGGAGTTGCCAAAGCATTTACACGGAGCGTTTCCAAATCATTCTCTTCTTAATATTCGCACATTTGTTAATCTTGTACATCTTTATAACATCACAATACGGAGTGTCACATATGACAATTTTAAAAAAAGCAACAGTTATATCCATAATATGTGCAAAAAGTTCTATGTTTTCAGCACATAACAGACTTCTATTTTGGGAATGGCTCATAATGTTCATTACTGAGACTGAATTTACTTGGGAAGGTGTATTTATTATGCACAATACACATCTCGACAGACGAAAATGCTGTAAAAATTTTCATTAAAACATATTTGAGCGGGAACAATAAATGGACGACTAATTATTGGTACTCATGTACCTCTTTTAAATGGACAAAAGTTTGTACTTACATTTTTTGAATAACGTATTTAAACTATTATGATTTATCGACGATAAATAATCATCTCCTAACCTAATAACTATGCTTCTGCTCTTCGTCTCGTTACCTCGTTTCTCCTTGTCTTCTACTATTCACGTGATTAAAAACCTGGTTCAATACACAACTTTATACTTTTGTTATCCAAAATTTAAATTTATTTATTTTAAAAATTGTACTATTACGTATTAATTAATAATAATGTTATTTCCCTTGATTCGTTTATTAATTACTGTGACTGTAAGTGTAACCGATAACCGACAATTTTTGAGCTGTTTGTATCTGACTTGAATACGGCAGCAGGCATATGTTCTCTTTGTTCTCCATAGGCGGGTAACGAAATATGCAGCAAATCTTTAAAGAATTTTAACTCAAAATCTAAAAGACTTAGAAAAAAAAGTTATTAAGAAATATTGTTGCTCTCATCGAGTTACATTACTGGTTAAATTTAATGCACTTATTTCATTTACACCCTGTATATATATATATATATATATATATATATATATATATATATATATATATATATATATATATATATATATATATATCTGTAATGATAATAATGGATTGAATATTAAATTCAAAATAATAATTTTGTTAATAAACTGCAATATAAACAGCCATTTAATAGAATTTATATCCTGTTTACTAATTTAATATCAATTTGAAAATGGAATTTCAAATGAAATTAATGCATTTGATTTTCTATTAACTCTCTAATATAATAGGGGATTCCACCATTTTTTTTATAATTTCATCTGAACGTATAAATAAAACTAAGACTGTCGTTGAAAATCCTGTGAAAAAATTCCTATTAACAAGCGAGTTATAGTCCTCCGAAATTTGAAAATATATATGTGACGTCACATATATAAGTTTTTATATCAAACTATTTTCTTCGTGGACCTAAATGTTCTTGAAATATATGCTATTTCTTAATTATATTTATAAAAAATAAATGAATATTATTATACTGTACAAGTCGACATGATTTATAATTGGAAATATATTTAAAATATTAAGTTTAATGCAAAATATTTATATTCAAATAAAAACTGTTTGAGAATTGCACTACTGGACTGATAGCCACGCCTCCGTTATTTGAATATCTCTATTTCCATTGGTAGGAGGTTCCGCCCCTAACTCGGTAAAGAAATAAAATGATATAGTTGAAGTACTTCGGAAAAAAGGGGATTTTTGTTTTAGCAGCTCGTCATTTCATATGAGTGACGAGCTGCTAAAACAAAAAAACCCTTATTTCCGAAGTACTTCAACTATATCATTTTATTTCTTTATTATTATTCATTATTAAGCACATATTTTCACTATTTTCTACTAATTTCTCTTAATTCGATTGAGCTGTAATCCCCTATTAATATCTGTTATCGACATTTGACTGGTTATTTACGAACAATATCTCATATTTAATATATCTAATAGCCGTAGATACTACTTTTCACAAAAAATAAATATCATTACTATAGCTAAATGCGTATGATATATAAAGCCATATTCAGTTATGAAGATTTAAATTTTGCGGACAATAAAAAATAATAAATATTAAAAATGTCTGGTCGCGAATCTAGGGAACCGGGTTCGATCCCGATCTACGCTAAATATTTCGAATTTTAAATGGCATAAAATTGACCCCTATGGTGCACTCTCCACGCCAACAATGAGTGCCCGTGAAGTGACGCCTGGTAAACGCACGCATGGTACAAATATGTCATCGTCATTACCGAAATCTCTGTACAACGTAGATTGGCACACCCAGCAATGGATAATATGCCGTGATGATATATATATATATATATATATATATATATATATATATATATATATATATATATATATATATATATATATATATATATAAATATATATATATATACACCGTGTGTCTATCTTAAAGGTGTACATAGGAGATTAACATGGGAAATCAGTTTTTTACAATTTCTTGCTCGCCTAATCATTTTAAGCAAAAACGCATAATAAAAGTTATAGGGCATAAAATTTTGCATCCAAACTAATAAATAGAATTACCTTTACATGCTTTGTAACGACAGAAATTAATTATAAAAATATCGAAAATTACGTTGAAAATATCGTCAGCCATGGAATTGAACAAAAAATAAATAAATGCTTGACATTTTATTTGTCACAACGTAAGTTAAAGATATTTTCAAAGTAATTTTCGACATTTTTATATTTAATTTCTGTCGTTACAAAACATGTAAAGGTAATTCTGTTTATCGATTTAGATGCAGAATTTTATGCCCTAAATTTTTTTTTATTTAACGTATTTTTGCTTAAAATAATTAGGCGAGCAGGAAATTGCAAAAAATTGATTTCCCATGTTAATCTCCTTTGTACACCTTTAAGACAGACACACGGTATATATATATATATATATATATATATATATATATATATATATATATATATATATATATATATATATATATTTTATAATAATAATTTTATATGATGAAAACCATGAGAGCTTATACATACAAATACAAATGAGTATAAGTGGACTTATGAGTTTCATACTGCATCGGATTCGTCTTTTCATTCTCCAAAACTTGGTGTGATGTTTACGTACCAAAACTCAACATATCCCTATGATATCCACAAACGGTTGGGATCTAATACCAGTAAATCCAAATTCACTCAATCGGAGCAGGTTCCCATTGGTTATACATTAGGGTGGACCTTAATAGTGTTCATACACACACACACACGCACACGCACATGCACACACACACACACACACACACACACACACACACACACACACACACACACACACACACACACACACTCATCCACACACACTCATCCACACACACGAACATCATGGTAAAAATGTTATAATCGGATTCTGGGGACGTGCTTAATCACTAAAATCTTGACATGCGATTTTTACCATGAATTCAGTACCTCTCTTAGCGAGAGATAAAAATCGACTTATTGGTAATAACGGCACTATGTATTTTAAAGTAGGTATTTACAACTCCCGTTAATATGTACCCATATGTGATTTTTCTACCTATTAATAAACAATAATTCATTATGTAAGGTGAGTTAAATTACCATTTATATTCACCGTGTTTATAATCTCATTTAGTCTTAATAATTTTACTTGATGCGCGTTTGATCCTAACGATATTATACATATAAGGGTGTATTACACAACTGGAGATAAAAATCACAAAGCAAGTCATATACAATAGAAAACAATAGAACGGCATTCTATATATAGAATATGTCCCAAGTTTCTGCAGCATGACATAAATTATAATCGGTACCCAATTTCCGCTTCAAAGTAAACTTCGGCAAATAACCAGCCTTTGTTTACAAGTGTGTAATAAATGATTCTTTTGTCTAGCCGTCTTTGACGCAATAATAATACTTCATGAATATAAATTCGCAATCAGTGTGGTGGCCTACCTTTAACCCTAGCTAGCCGTGCGAGTGCGACACGAATCCTTGCGTCAGGCGTCGTCGGCGTCACCCTTGGCCCGGAGCGAGGAGCAATGTCGACGCCCAGTTGAAGAAAAGCAAAGCTCCGTGCCGTCGAACCCACAAGCCTACGATTTATTCCCATCATATTATTGTGACAGTTATAAATTCATGATGCTTTTCCACTTGATATTTTTGAGCAATTTTTTATTGGAGGTTGCATTTCTCCTTGTCAGAATTGTGAGCGCCGATACATGACCTGTAAATAGAACTGTTTGTGATTTATTTCATGTCATATTTTTTGAGGTCGAGACTCGAATTTGTGAAGTTTATCTTCACAGGGGGTGGTTTTTGTTGAATAAGAAAAGAAGTGAAAACTGAAATGTTGTACAATGACTAATTTACGCCCATTTCACGTGGAAAGTGTAATGTAAGTTTTTCATTCTTGCGATTTTGGGCTTAATTATGTTTCATGTCCATAATTTAAAGCAGATTTATGTCAATCGTTGAAAAATATTCAAAATGATCACTTTTATGACAGCTATCATATTTTATGTGAAATGAATGTACAATGCAACATGCAGCATGCAACTAATGTTTAAATGAAAAACTAAAATTATTACTTAACATAAATTTATCTGATGGCATACATAATAAATAAAAAAGTAATATTTATGATACACGAATTTTTATTGATAATCTATTAAAATATAACGAAATAAAATTATTGAAGAAAATATTTTTATTGGTCGGAAACTCAAATTTGGTTTGCTCTCTATGATAAACAAACCAACTACAATAAATTAGTATTTATTTCTGTCTTAATGTGGACTGGATTTGAAGTGAATATACTTATATTTGTTATGTGCACCGAAAATCAGAACATAAGAATTTAACATGGGATTTTAAAAAAAGTTAGAAAATTGACTCTTCGGTTACTTTAGGTATACCGCACAACTCTAACCTCCAGGGCTGGATTGGGAAGATTCAACGGCCCGGGAAAATTCTTTATTGCCACAAAGTAATAAATTAGTTTTGGTGTTGGATAATACGAATTGTTTGACTACATAGAAATTGAGCAGTTATAAAACATGTTGAAATTTAAAAAAAACGCTCATAAAAATAGTATTTAAAATAGAACATTCTGCAGTTATGCGATTTTTAGCATGAATTTAATACCTCTCTTAGCGAGAGGTAAAAAAGAATATGAAAGGAAAAATATCCCATAGATTTTGCAAATATATGTGAGAATTATTTTGTAGTGAGACATGAATTTATGTATTTTTATTTAAAAATGTTTTTTGTTTTATGCGTACAAACAGGTAAAATATCTGGTGACAGGTTATGTGCTGGCCACATCAGATTTTTATTTTAAAGTCTTAGGACTTTAAAGTTTCAATTATCGTTCCATATATCGTTGGAAAACTTTACATAAATTAAGAAATATGTTTATTCATTCGTTAAAAAAAATTGACTAAATACATTCTCTCTTATTTATTGGTAACGGAGATTAAAAATAACAAAAATTTGAAAAAAGAAATAAATTATTGCAAATGTAAATACCGGTACGTTGTTTTTTTTTTACATTGAAACAGAACTAAATATCTGAAAATCAAAATATTCAAACTGTACTATTTTGCAAGTCAAATATATTCAAATAAAGAAATTAAATGATAAGTTTGGTTTGGACTACATACATTTTGTCGTGGTTTGGGTACATAAAATTATTCGTGTACATGTCCCTAAAATCTAGAGAATGGTGAGTGAAGCTCATCCACTTTGCGTGTTCCAAGTTCGCTAAAAATGTGCAAAGAACCAGGAGAAGAGAAATGCCACGGCAACAGCACAACACAACATCCGAAAGCGTTAACTTCTTAACCATTTCTCCAGTGGCAGAGAATACATTAATACCCACACTAGCATACATGGCTTCACACACATACTTACATATCCAGGCCATAAATGCTGAATCTGGGCGTAGAAGCCTATTTCAGAGCAGAGGAATGTGCGCTATGCCGAGTTTTGCACATGCCAGTGATGCTCAAACTCAAGCCAACTTATTGTAATTATACACATATTCCTCGCCACCCTTACTTCACAAAAGGTATTGTTGCTGAATTTACGGAAAATCAATATTAGTACGGCCTTAATATCTGTTGAAATATTTGTTCTACGTATTGTATCACAAATCAATAACATTATTACTATCTTTGATAATTGTTTTCTGCGACATAATAGCAATCTATTTATATCATCCATATAAACGTTTTCTTTGTGTCCATATATTGGGTGATATGAATAAAATTGAGTACATACTTTATACTCCAAAAATGCAAGTAGATACTTCGTTTCGTAAGAATAAAAATATAGAAGTAGATACTCCTTTGAGTATCTACTCCTTTGAGTATCTACTCCCTATATACAAAACAGTTAAGTATGGTATATAAAAATAGTAGCTACTATTAGGATGAAGTATATACTTGGAAAAACTGGAGTTTGCTAGCGACCAGACTCAGGCTGTTCGCAGAGGCCTGCAATTAAACTAAATGACGGAATTTATGATGACGTTAGGTGCACGAAACGTACTCCTAGGAGGAGTACTATTTCTCACGATTTAAATAAATAAATAAATAAATACATCATCACGGCATATTACCCTTTACTGAGTGTGCCACGATTTCAAGGCGTTACACCGATTTTCCGAAGAAAACGTTGAGTTCATCACACATACATTTTTGAGCGAATAAAAGGGAGAAAGAAGAGGTGGTGCCGTATCTAATATGGACAAATTGAAAAATGTCCAGTTTTCCACGTATATTTTTTTTAAGGATTCCAAAGCAGATTTTTTTTGTTTCCAGGCTTTTGGTTTTCAAAAAAGGCATTATTGCAAACCATTATGTCACCATTGTCTGCACTTTTCCCATCCTCATCACTACGGTCACTAATCATTTTAATTAAATTGAGGATGCCAAATAGTCTGTCAAATTTGTTTCAAATATTTTGACGTGTAGGCAGTTGTCAAGAAAGTCAATGCTAGCTGTAGTTCTGTAATGCTGTACATAGGAGCATGTTATTCGTTTATATAAGAGCATCTACTCGTTGAGTCTACATCACTTTTATTAATATAAATTGGAGTAAAACCTCACACTTCATGCTCATACTTTTGAGTACATACTCAGAGCACATACTCATTTTTATTCATATTGCCCATTGTTATCAAGTTTCGAAATATTATTCTGTACATACTAAACAAATTGTTGGAGTAGACATTTGAGAATAGACCTAGTATACGATACGTACTGTAACATTGGGTAATGTCATGAAATATAAAGACACGCAATTCAACTTAGGCGAGAGGTAAAGAGATGAGTTTTAGCAAATTCAGTATTATCGCTTAGGAACTCTCTCGCCGAAGTCTGAAGCTTTAGTACGCAAATAGGCGGCTCCCAAGCGAGGTTGCACTCGCTTGTGCTAAGATGAAGTAAATAGTTATTTGTACAAACTTAGTAAGTGGGCTAAAGTTTGACGCTGTACCGATAATATATGTCGAAATTGTACACTAAACATCATTGTACGTTGTCATAATCGCTTATTAATTATTTATAAATGTTTAGCTAAATTGTATTTGTAATTGTAATTCAACATGTTTAGATATTTCAATATATTTAACCTTAAATTACATGGTGTTGGTAATAAATAAAACGAACCCTAAATAACAGGCAAAACTAGTGGAGTCCAATTTAGAGTTTAAAGGGGTTCCAGACAAATAGCATAGCAGTTAATGATGTCAACTGGCACGAAAAGTAAGTACCCATATTCCTATGTAAACCGCTCCCAACACAATGGCCACACATGTTCTGAAAATACATGATTAGGGATGTGTAAACATCTGCCTGTTACATACCTCGGGAAAGAGGGATTCGAATCATTTCGAACTTTCGATTAAAGGTTATATATCGATTGACATACACGTTATATATAGACAAAGGGCTATTTGTATCGTCATCGATGTTAGATTCGGGAGTTCATAAGTTACAGTTGCCAGAAACTGTAAAAATACGGGTTGTCAATAGAAACTGTGCGATTTGTCGCAAGTTGTATATAAATAAACGCTTAGTAGCCCGCCGAGAGATATTGAGAGTCGGTAGAAAACGGTGATAATAAACTTATGTATTAGCTTAACGGAAATCACCGTAAACGAAACGTAGATTGGATTCCATACTTGTTATAGTACTCATTAAATTTCCACAAAATTTCGTGAAAAATAAAAACTTGTGGTTTGCACTTTACCTCCCGCATATTTAATTAATTTTGCATAAGTACCGCACAATGTTTCTTGAAGGAAGTAGATATCAATTATATAATTATTTCACGAACGTATTATTTATTCAAGAGTTGTGGGTTCGAGTCCCACGTATGGTACAGCCTTTCATCATTCATTTTGTCTTTCTTCATCTCATTGTCTGCATATGAATTTGTTGTAACTTTTACACAAGAGGTTTCCGTTAGTGATGCACGAAGAGGCGAGAGTACTCTCGCATCTCGTCTAGCCTCGTTGCATTATGCGAGACGAGAATGAGAGCGAGATTACAGTTTAAAATTCAAGACGAGATCGATATAACAACTGAGAGAAGCGAGAGTCTCGCAATAAAAAGGATTTGTAACTTTATAGCTTTGATTCATAAAAATGTACCGTACATGGAGTGGAGTTAACGTTAATAGAACACGTGAATGTGAGTTGAGAGTTGATTGGTATTGGTTCCAGAGCAAGGAAATACAAAATAAAGACAAAATCGGTTTTGCATCCGATAGAAATAGTTTTTTTTTACAATATTTCAGCCCCTAATTCCCCCCAGTTAAAACCACGGTTAATAAAATTCTTGCCGCCCCTGAAAAGTAAAGGATGTTATATTAAGCGTCGATGTGAGCAAACACGGAGAGAAGCGGAGTGATTGATTACCGGCGGGTTACCGGGGTAGCGGTTTTTATCACTAAATCTTACTTAAATAGTGGCATATATTTAATGATAAAGTTTAAGTACTTTTAGTTACAAAATAGATTTTTTAAAAATATTTAATTCATTTTACTAATGATAGAATGTATTAACAGATGTTTATATTGAAATAGTTGAGAGATCACAATTTGGTGATTTGATATTTTAGAGGTATATTAAATTATTTACTAATTTATCACATTTTCTGGTGACCGTAAATGAATAAACATTATGTTCGTATTGAAATAATTAGGTGACCAGAATTTAGTGTTTCGTCTCTTTATTATTGTTATACGACTGCAAATACATGGAAGACGATGGTATTGGTGCGAACTTGTCTCTTGTAGTTAAATAGTTCTCTCGCGAGACTCTCGTGCGAGAACGAGATGAAACCCAAAAAAATATGCGAGAACGAGAGCGAGATCGAGATTACAGATCCGAAAACGAGACGAGATCGATATTTTATATTTATCGCCTCGTCTCGCCTCGCGTGCATCACTAGTTTCCGTTTTGTTTGTAAAAGCATTGACATTTTAAAACCTAAATATATAGATAATGAACTCATTTGGCACTATTTCCTTATTCATGAATAACGAGTAGGCACGTGGTATATATTTCTAAATTATACTGCATATGTCACTCGTTATTGTGACGCCACCCCCGGAGACAGTTGCGTCATATTGGCGTCGTCTTCTTTGTTTCGGCGGTTAGTTTTCTCGGGCGCCTTTCTTGCTGTGGCGGTGTCTGAAAAGAAAACGGATGGGTACCGGGATTGCTCTAAGTGCAGAAAGGGCTAGGGGATTGCACAGAAACGCACGTCAAACGAATTAATGTTTATTATAAGATAAAATGTATGATACGGATAGAATAAATAAATAAGTGAAACCCTTGCCCAACTGTGACCATCGATATTTATAATGAGGAAATGTGTGAATCCGGATACAACGGGTTTTACCAAAAGTGGGAGAAAAAGATGTCGCTGTTGTAGTTCACAATAAAATTATTTCTCCAAAAATTCTAATTTCCCACGGTCACAGTTTTGTGTTCTAAACTCATTTTACATCATGCTACTTTTTATAAATCGTTTTACAAATATATATAAATCATATCCCCCAAACGTCAAGCGTTTTACAAGTATTACACTACTTCTGTACATCGCAGCTTGTACTCTTATTCAACAATGTACCACTACTGGACTTGTGATACTTTCGAAGCAGCAGTTGCATTAGCATCGGCTGGATCATCTAGAGATCACAAACAGTTGGATCAACACCTGTTTGTTGTATGGGGTTTATCAGGCCTAGAGAGGCTCTATCGTCACATTATATATTTATAAAAAGAGGAACAAAATATTCGTAGGAATAATAAATTGTTATAAAATTAATCGCTATCCCCACAAGCACTACTATCGAACATGGATACATGTTACAATTTGTTGTAATTTGTCAATTGTACTCACATATGGACATGAATATTTTCTACTGCATTTAACATACTATAATTGATATTGACAATTATTCTGATACAAATTTGTATTATTACGTGTTATAACACAAAATAAATGAACTCATGAAAACAGAATGTCTGCGGTAGGACATATTTCAATATTTGAATTAAAAACCAGAACATGTTCATGGAAATTTTAATTTAATAGTACTTTTTGTACTCCATGTTGAAACAAGTTAACTGTTTTTAATAATTTTAAAAGAGTGAAATACATTGCAAGCTTGCTGAAAATAAAACTTAAAAAAAAAACATTCATGATTTAGTCTGTTGATGGTTTAATATTATTGGAATTATAAAAAAATTATAACATAATCTGCCAATAACACCTTTTTATATACGAGTATATATATTTCATTGTTCAGAAAATGCAAATAAAAGAACATTTAATACATTCGCTGCACAAATTTTGTACTATATTGTTACGGTCGAAAATCTCTGAATTGTAAAATGTTTGCTTCTCATCCTAAATCTAAATTCCCGTTCTCATATTATTTATTATTCTAACTTTCTTGTATTTTTGTTGTTTACTTATCTGTTTGTAGGGTATCTTTATGTTCCATTGGTTCCAATTTTCCTGTAAATGTTAGTTCATGTAATATGTGTATTATTTCTATTCCTGTTCATATATTTATTTATTTTCACTACTTTAGCCCTATTTTTGTATTATTTAGTGATTTTTCAACATTTTATTCTTTGGCGACGGAGTGGTTTTTATTTACCTGTTTGACATATTTTTAGCTGTTGAATTGCGCCAATGGCGTATAAGTCGTTCTTGCATGTTTTTTCTTCTTTTTATATTTTGTTTGTGTAATGGAGCGCTCTCTGTTTCCGCGTAGATGTTTACGTCTGTGTAAATGCCAAATTTGAAAAGTTTTGGAATATATCATAATCACGAAAATCTATTCAGAGCTTCAGGTAAAGTATCACTTTCGATTTATCAATTTTAGCCAAAATCTAATATGTTATTCTACTTGATATAAAAGTCTTAAATACTAAAATAGAAAAGTTTTAAATTATATTTTAATATACATAGTTTTTCATTAAAAATTTTATGGGTTTCAAATTTTTAAATGAATGCAGAAAGCATAAATATTTAAATACGGAAAATAGAAATATTTAAAAGTTTGTTATGAGAGTTACCGTGGAGGAAAAAATCGTCACACACACACACAAACACACACACAAACACATACACACACACACACACACACACACACACACACACACACACACACACACACACACACAAATACTAAAAACAAGTGGTGGGGACCATAATTCGTGCTTATTCACTGAAAACTCACTATCGAATTTTGGATCGATAACATTACCACCCGTACCTATGGTATGGCGAGAGGTAAAAAATATTAGGATTTAAATATAAAATATCTAATAAATAAATCAATTTTCTTATGTATATAAGAGAAAAGAATTTAATATCACAACAACTGCTATTGTTAATGGGCCGTGTCAGCGGCATGTTGCATTGTTGAGTTGGAGGCCCATGCTCCATCTGACTACGTAGAATATAATTCACATGTAATTTCATAACTTTCGCTGATGTACAACAACGTAATTTTGCTTCAATACTATATATATATATATATATATATATATATATATATATATATATATATATATATATATATATATATATATATATATATATATATATATATATATATATATATATATATATATATATATATATATATATATATATGTATTTATTTATAATTCTCAACATGAAAATTTTTTAGTTGCTGATGATGAGCGGATTTAGCTCGAAACGTCTTAAATATAATTAAACAAGGAATATTGGAACTTGAAGGCCTTTTATTTATTGCATATTAGAAATATAAAAGGCCAATTCTGAACAGTCTACCTAAAACTAACAAAAACGCATCTATTTTTCTTGATTAATTTAAAATTATACATAAAAGTGGCAGGGTTCGTTGGCATTGTGTTCATTATTTACAGATTCACAGACTGTAAAACTTACACATTTGTTCAGAATAGAGCAAGAAAACATACTGCAAAATTCATAGAAATTTAGATAAATCTACAATTTTATAGAATCATAAATTTCTTAAATATAGTAAATATTATATCTAAAGCACGCCAAAGATAAAAGGAATAAACTTTATGGATACTTTATAGAAAACGGTGATAGAAAAATGCATCAAAATATGGTGTAGTAGATGGCCATGGTTGAGAGAAAATTGTAAAATATTTGTAATAATGACGTTAATGATTGCTTTCAATGTTGAGTTATTTCGTAAAAAGATAGTGTAGAAGTACATTACTTCGTATATCTCGGAAAAGCAAGAAAACACCACACGTGCAAGTAATCCAGGGGCGGTTTAACATTTTCTGAAGCTTGGTCGTAACCGCACGTCAACAGCGCCGTCTGCCGGAGCAGTAACATTAATATAACTCAGTTAAACGCTCTCTTATGAGACGTATTCGGCGATCCGCACATTGCTATTGTTGCTCTGTTTGCAGATAAGTAATTGCCGCTAGTTAATAATAGTGAGACGCTAATTTACGTTCGTTTGCCGTTCAATTGCGGAACTATTTTAGAAATGCTGGCGCGCTAACTCAACTGTCAATACAAAGTCTGGCTTCGAATTGTTGAATTGGAGAAACCTGATTCATTTTGGTTTGCTTATTACTTGCTATTGAAGCTATTTATCTTTGCTTGTGGTTCAGCCAAACTTTATTATAACCATATATAATAAAGTCGGAAAAAGTATAATGTTATCCAATTGACATTAATGTAACGTTAGCTGTTGTTAAATTTGTCTTTTATTGTTGTTTGTACAGGGGAATTTGTTTCACATGTATATGAATACGGTCTGTGATTAGTTTGTGGTTTATAATAATGGAAAATATATTGTTACAATCAGTGTTGTGACTGATCTAGATCATTTGAACTAAATCACTGATCTAGTTCATTTAGTATTATATTTGATCTGATCTAGATAGTTTTATGTATTCAGATCTTGATCTGGATCTAGATCTAAGAACTATATAATCTATGATCTTAAAAAATGAAAACATGTACGGGAAACTTGAATAAAATTGTAGAAGGCGAAAATATTTTTTTTATGTATACCTAACAGTTAGGCCATGTCAAATGAGAAAACAAATACAAAAATTTGAAATCAGAAAATCCAAGAACAAATTAAAAACAAGTGGGGTGTAATTTATTTAACTGACTTAAAGAATTCATTGGTATATAATGATTGTCTGCCCATTTGATATGGCCTGTTTTAATTTACTACATTTCAACAAAATGTTTAAAATTATTATTTTTGTTTCTGTTTGTATTTTATTCGTTAAAATAAAATAAATAAATATATCATCACGGCATATTACCCATTGCTGGGTGTGCCAACCTGCTTTGTATGCAGATATCGGTTATGATGATGACATATTTGTACCGTGCAGGCGTTACCTCAAGGGCATTCATTGCTGGCGTGGAAAGTACACCACATGGGTCATTTTTGTGCCATTTAAAATTGGATAGTATTATTATTATTATTATTATTATTACTATTATTATTATTATTATTATTATTATTATTATTATTATTATTATTATTACTATTATTATTATTATTATTATTATTATTATTGAACCGTGCGGGCGTTTACCAGGCGTCACCTCACGGGCACTCATTGCTGGCGTGGAGAGTGCACCACAGGGGTCAATTTTGCAATGGGTAATACGCCATGATGATATATATTATTATTATTATTATTATTATTATTATTATTATTATTATTACTATTATTATTATTATTATTATTATTATTATTATTATTTTATTTGTTAATTCAGCATTAATAAAACTACGTACCTATGTCCTGATCTTGATAGAGAAATTGAAAGGAGGAATTTACGTGGTGTATGTGGATATCTAAGACGGGATCGCGTAAAGAATAATTTGGTGTATGAAGAATGTAAGGTTAGGAAGAATGTTAAGGGAGTAGGAGTGAGCCAGTTGAGATCGTTTGGTCCTGTGGAGAGAATGAAGAGTGAACGGCTTGTAAAGCATATAAATCTTGGTGAAGTTGAGGGTGTCCGATTGCGTGGCCGTCCAGTGTGTAAGTAGATGGAAAAGAGAGAAAGTTTACGAGTGGGAAGAGAAGAAGAGCGTGTATGAATACGATAATGAATGTGGCCGAGGCGAAAAAGTATGCTTAGACAGGAATGATTGTTTCGTAACTATTATTGTGATACGGATGCGGTATTTCGCTACCGAAAATCGATCATTTTAAGATGTTAAGAGTGAGGAATATTTGTTGCATGATGTCAGGTTAGTAATAATGTTGTTGAAGAGAGAGTAATTATTTTTGTGGTTGATGTTTTTATTATTATTGTTTCGGGTTTTTGCTAACCCAGTAACTCACTAAGTGGGAAATATGTGATTTTATGTGCTTCTCGCGAGAATCTACCAATAAAAAGTATTTGTAACTTGGTAGCTTTGATTCATGAATTTAATAAAAAATGCACCGTACAAGAAGTAGACTCAACGCTAATTTATGCATAGAACACGTAAATGTGAAAATTATATGAATTCACAATATTTTTTGTCTATTTAAAGTCGATTAGTATCGGTCTCGATTAGTATCTACATTTTGACACTCTTGGGGATATTTTATTTTAAAAATAACAGAACAAAGAATTTGCATTAAATCTTTTGTTAAAAATGGTATAATGTGCTGCAAATGTTCGAGAAGGCCTTTAGCGACAAACTACGTCGAAACCAAGAGTTTATGAAAGATACACATGTTTTCAAAAGTACCATGAAAACATGGAAGATTGCAATACAACCAGAGGCGTCCTAGCAATATTAACATGAAAATCGGGTAAAAATTAAAGATATTGGCTTAGTAGTCACCGAATTATTTAAAGACGTATTAACTTCAAGAGTTGCGACGTTTGCGCGAAGCAATCCAAAAAAAACTTCTGGGCTAGACACCACAATAACACATCGGTTCAAAATTTACCACCTTTATAATTTATTTTGCCAAAAATAACACCGGCGAGATGTCACAGTCATTGTATTTAACATACTTGGCCCCCTGTGTAACGTTTTTTTTTCCTGAAGTTGAAGCGGACAATGAAAGGAAAACGATTTGCGGCCATAGAGAAAATAAAGACAAAATAGCTAAAGAAGCTGACGGCTGTATCACATACTGCATTTCACAAAGTGTTTCTCAGATTGGAAACTATATTGGCGTAAGTACATTATGTGTATTGGGGAATGCTTGAAAGAAGACAATATTAATATAGATGAACAAATTATTATTTTTTTAAAACAAATGAAAACTCTCGTTATTCTTCATTAAACTTAATACATTAATAATATGAAAATAGGTCTAATAAAGTAAAATGCATTACTTTATCTTCGCGAAATAATTATTCAGTAGTTTTTCTTTTAATAATATATAAAAAAACTAGTTAATTTTAGCATTTATATTTTTACAATAAAAGTTATGGAAAATAGCGTCAAGCTCTGTATGTGGACATTAATATTCTTTTTCCATTTTATAAAAATATTTTAAATCTCAAAAAAGCATATCTGAATTTTTGTAGAAGTATTTTTTTGGAAAGACAAATATAATTTGTGTCAGATATCATTTTTTATATTCCTAATAGAAAGTAAGGCGATTAATTTTAGGAAGAAAAAGTCTAAAAATATCGGAACTGGAGATTAAAGTAGCTTCGTAACTGAAGTTATGTAAAAATTTACGGATAAATAACGACGGACAAACCAATGATGCATCACTCCTGTCTTTTTCTTTCATACTCTAACT
Organism: Harpalus rubripes; assembly: GCA_963082715.1. Lineage (NCBI taxonomy): Eukaryota > Metazoa > Arthropoda > Insecta > Coleoptera > Carabidae > Harpalus > Harpalus rubripes. The sequence continues at coordinate 10,157,491 of OY720464.1, forward strand.
TTTAGTAGCAATGCTTCTTGCTGTTTCAAACGCTTCATGACGTTTGAGTTCGAATAAAACTCCCGACAACTCCTTGAACGTACAGGACGGATTACTTTATATCTACATAGTTGCATTAGGAAAAAGTTGCTAGACATGCAGAAAATATTTACACTTTATTATGTTAATGACTAATTAAAAAGACTTATTTTAATGAGGGGATGAAATATAAAGATACTTCACCAGTATGCAAGTTTACAATGTTGAGTAATTATATGTGTTAATTAATTACTAAAGTCGGTTTTTTGTTGAGTAGACATAACTACCTACCTTACAAGGAATTCTAAAATTTATAATATTTGCTGTATTATAAAATTAAAATCTGGTGTGGCCAACACAATACCTCCCGCCATTTACAGCCCGAATCACAAAAAGATTAAGTTAATCCTTATTTTGACAATTTAAAATACAGTCTAATCTAATCCACTTTTATTAAACCCCTCAACAAGATTAAATCCGAATTACAGAGTGGGTTCACATTCACACACATCCATGCCTTAGTGGGATTCGAACCCAGAGCCCCGAGGGCACTCATGACATGAGGCGTTGCTCTAACCATTGAGCCACCGGAACTATAATAAAATGAAGATTAAATTTTAAATACCGGGAAAGAATAGAATTCACTAATCCCAAAATGAGGATTAGCTTAAACATTTTTATGAATCGTTAATTTTTATTGCTGGAAACTGTATTAAATTCCTTTTCTATTATTTCATTTACTTTTTTCTATTTAAAACGTTACTAATATTATTTTGAAATGATTAGCTCTTTGATAGTGACATTTATCTGTCAGTTACACACATTTGAATAACTGCGTTTTGTTTTTTAAGGCTTAGGCTCTGGGATTTAAATTATAGATAATTTATAAATTTATCCATAATATATATATATATATATATATATATATATATATATATATATATATATATATATATATATATATATATATATATATATATATATATATATCGAAAAAGTATTAATACAAATCTATATAAAAATTAATATTCTTTAATTTTTGTAATAACATTAATCTCGAAAAAATAACATTTAAAGGTATTTTTCGAAGAAAAACTATTTTGAGCTTCTAGCAAAGTGCCATTTTCGGTTATCCGATTTTCACTAAAATCTAATGGGCTCTTTCCATTACAGAAAAAATTCGAAACACATGATTTCAAATTATTTGGAATGATAGTATTTGAGTTAGAGTGGAGGATCCACACACACATACATACATACATACATACATACATACATACATACATACATACATACATACATACATACATACATACATACATACATACATACATACATACATACATACATACATACATACATACATACATACATACATACATACATACATACATACATACATACATACATACATACATACATACATACATACATACATACATACATACATACATACATACATACATACATACATACATACATACATACATACATACATACATACATACATACATACATACATACATACATACATACATACATACATACATACATACATACATACATACATACATACATACATACATACATACATACATACATACATACATACATACATACATACATACATACATACATACATACATACATACATACATACATACATACATACATACATACATACATACATACATACATACATACATACATACATACATACATACATACATACATACATACATACATACATACATACATACATACATACATACATACATACATACATACATACATACATACATACATACATACATACATACATACATACATACATACATACATACATACATACATACATACATACATACATACATACATACATACATACATACATACATACATACATACATACATACATACATACATACATACATACATACATACATACATACATACATACATACATACATACATACATACATACATACATACATACATACATACATACATACATACATACATACATACATACATACATACATACATACATACATACATACATACATACATACATACATACATACATACATACATACATACATACATACATACATACATACATACATACATACATACATACATACATACATACATACATACATACATACATACATACATACATACATACATACATACATACATACATACATACATACATACATACATACATACATACATACATACATACATACATACATACATACATACATACATACATACATACATACATACATACATACATACATACATACATACATACATACATACATACATACATACATACATACATACATACATACATACATACATACATACATACATACATACATACATACATACATACATACATACATACATACATACATACATACATACATACATACATACATACATACATACATACATACATACATACATACATACATACATACATACATACATACATACATACATACATACATACATACATACATACATACATACATACATACATACATACATACATACATACATACATACATACATACATACATACATACATACATACATACATACATACATACATACATACATACATACATACATACATACATACATACATACATACATACATACATACATACATACATACATACATACATACATACATACATACATACATACATACATACATACATACATACATACATACATACATACATACATACATACATACATACATACATACATACATACATACATACATACATACATACATACATACATACATACATACATACATACATACATACATACATACATACATACATACATACATACATACATACATACATACATACATACATACATACATACATACATACATACATACATACATACATACATACATACATACATACATACATACATACATACATACATACATACATACATACATACATACATACATACATACATACATACATACATACATACATACATACATACATACATACATACATACATACATACATACATACATACATACATACATACATACATACATACATACATACATACATACATACATACATACATACATACATACATACATACATACATACATACATACATACATACATACATACATACATACATACATACATACATACATACATACATACATACATACATACATACATACATACATACATACATACATACATACATACATACATACATACATACATACATACATACATACATACATACATACATACATACATACATACATACATACATACATACATACATACATACATACATACATACATACATACATACATACATACATACATACATACATACATACATACATACATACATACATACATACATACATACATACATACATACATACATACATACATACATACATACATACATACATACATACATACATACATACATACATACATACATACATACATACATACATACATACATACATACATACATACATACATACATACATACATACATACATACATACATACATACATACATACATACATACATACATACATACATACATACATACATACATACATACATACATACATACATACATACATACATACATACATACATACATACATACATACATACATACATACATACATACATACATACATACATACATACATACATACATACATACATACATACATACATACATACATACATACATACATACATACATACATACATACATACATACATACATACATACATACATACATACATACATACATACATACATACATACATACATACATACATACATACATACATACATACATACATACATACATACATACATACTGTAACGCTATTTCGCTCAGACGCGAAATCGTAGCGTTGAACGACGTCTTCCGCTGGTCTCCTGTGCTGTCAAATGCTTTGCTCGGGCGCCAATATGTCGATAACACAGCACAAGGAGAGATGGTAGATGGTACAGGACGCTCTGGCAGCGTCGCTAACTATTGCTCAAACGTCAAAAGGATTTGGGTAGCTTAGTGGAGAAAAGAGTTTGGTTGTTTTTTCCACAAAAAGAAATTATAATAATTTTTAATCTTTTATTAAAAAAATATATTAGAAGTATATATAAAAAAATAGAATGTATTTACAAAAGGTAATAAGCAAATAGAAATGCAAAACGAAAGATTCTATTACAAAACAGGCAGTATTTGCAAGTTGGTTTTCGCTACTAAAAATGATCAACAATGGACGGTCAATAATGCAGACAACGCGGTTACACGGGCAACAATGACACACACCAAAGTTGCGGGGACACGGACGGGTAACAATGGCCCTCGCCAAAGCTACGGGTACGCGGTACGAACGGGCAACAATGGCACACACCAAGGTTGCGGGGACACGGACGGGTAACAATGGCCCTCGCCAAAGCTACGGGTACGCGGTACGAACGGGCAACAATGGCACACACCAAGGTTGCGGGGACACGGACGGGTAACAATGGCCCTCGCCAAAGCTACGGGTACGCGGTACGAACGGGCAACAATGACACACACCAAAGTTGCGGGGACACGGACGGGTAACAATGGCCCTCGCCAAAGCTACGGGTACGCGGTACGAACGTTAGTATCGACACACACCAATACTAACCACGGAGTCTTGCTATCTCGTTTAACAATGGCACTCACCAGAGCTAAACGACGAAAGCACAAGAACAGAGTAAAAACTTTACTCACCAGCTCGAGGCTCAAAGACACCCGTTGTCGGCACTCACCAACAACTCAGTCTATACGGCAGAGAGCACACACTCTCTGAATAAATCTGTCGTTTGAGCCCGTATTTATACCCCGAAAAACCGTTAAAAATACAAAAATAAGTTTAAACAAGATTTTAACCATCTTGCAAATACTCGCCATGTTCAACATAATTAATATAAAAAATAAAAAAATACATTTCATGGGGAATCGAACCAGCGATCCCCAGCGCGCCAGTCGAGCGCTCTAGCCGCTCGACTACGCGGCATATGACAAGCATAGACAACATCTGTAAATATTAACATCGCAAAAATATTTATAAATACAACAAAGATATATTTATAACAATGCACATACAATCTAACTACTTTATTGTATTGTATGTGTGTTTTACATATTTACAAAAATAATAAAAATATAAAAATACAAAATTATATTTTATCACATGAGGGATTTGAACTAGTAAACCCAAATATAAAATACTAGCACGCTAGCCACAAGGCTACAACGTGAATATGAGATCAAACTTAGTGACCGTCGTCACACCCCCCTCTCACTTCGGAGAAAAAAAGATAATGAAAAACCCATTTAAGTTAACACTAACCCCAAAAGAAAAAAATTAACTATCCCAATAAAAAACCTTAACTAACTCACACTTTAGTGTCTAAACGCGCGGCCCCCTGGCCGGCCTCCACTGTCCCAAGGGTTGAATGGCTGCCTCGAAATTCTCGTACGTCACCCTCCCGGTCCGTTCGTCCTTGTAAGTAGCCCGCAGCTTTCGCCCCTTGCGGCGGATGTCCACTACGGATGTCGGCGGGCTGGTGGATGACATCTGGGGCACTCGCACTGGCAGCCACCGGTTGAGAGTTCTCCAATCCTTCTCGTTTAAGGGAGACAGAACTTCAACCGGAGCAGCTGCGGGTTGTGATGCGGAGCGTGGTGGGGTGCAGCATTCTCGGGTTGGTTTGCTGGTGGCCCTATCCGGACTAGGGCCAAACAGCTCCAGGAATCGCTCGCTCAAACGGCGGGAAGCCTCGGTCGACGAGATGGCGGGTGCTCTCGTTACATCCCGAATACAGGCCGGTTGGTCTTCCGGGATGAAGTAGAGGGTGGTGCCTTCTCGTCGGTCGGCGGTTGGCAGGGCGAGCAGAGGGGAAAATAGCCTGCGGACTGGAGGGGTCCCCGGAAGCGGCGACGCGTCGAGGCACAGCACATCTTCGGGACTGGGCCGGTGCTCAGGGGTATCTGGCAGGGGGGACAGCAGCGGTGGAACGGCCTTCATCCGCTGCATCATCGTGGCAGTTGATAGCCTCGGGGGTTTGGTCGGGGCAACCATCTTTCGTCGGTCGTCGGCCATGTCTGCAACAACTATACTAGTCATGGGCGGGCTTCAGGTCCTTGACATGGACGCGGCGAACTCGACGGCCTTGTACGCCCCGCAGGTCATAGACTTGGGCAGACAAACGTTTGTCCACCGTCCATGGCCCCGAGTACCTGGGGGCGAGCTTTGCGGCAAAACCTTTGACCGCAACGGACAGCGGGTGCTCGCGTTTCATAACGCGATCTCCAATTTCGGGAGCCCAGTTACGACGCCGTAAGTTATAATGATGGGCCTGTCGCGTGGCAGATCGAGCAATGTTAGTCCGCGCTAACTCTTGAGCGTCCCGCAGTCGCTGGAGACGTTCCAAATATTCTGGAGGAATAGTGTGAGCATCCGCGACCTTGATCGTGTCGTCATCAAGGTCTTTCTGTCTCGGCATCTGGAGTTCACGGCCGAAATTCAAATACGCCGGTGAGTATCCAGTGGAATCATGCCGGCAGGTATTGATGGCGTACGTTAATTCGGGCAGGTACTCATCCCACAGTTTCTGGTCCCCATCGCAATAAATTGCCAGCATGGGTTTCAATACCCGATTGACGCGCTCCACGGGATTAGCTTGCGGCGTGTACGGCGGAGTTAAATGATGCCGGATCCCCAAGGCTTCCAGTTGTCCCCGAAATTTATTGTTGTTAAATTCGGTGCCGTTGTCTGTTATGACGGTTTTTGGACATCCGTATCGACATACGACCAACTCACGGAAAGCTTGAATAATATTTACTGCAGTGGCTCTACGGAGGGCTCGGCATTCCACAAATTTTGTCAGCCGATCCTGAAATGCCACTAGGTACACGTTCCCTTTTTTGGATCGTGGCAGGGGGCCCACAATGTCGGTTGAGACGACCTCCCATGCACCCCGCGTTTTGGGTGCCGACATCTTTCCAGCCGTCTTCGCCTGGTCAAATTTGAAACGCTGGCATTGCCGGCATGCTCGTACATATCGCACAACTTCCTGGCTCATGCCAGGCCAATAGTATTTCCGCATGATCCGATTAAGGGTTTTAGCGATACCCATGTGCCCAGCGTACGGTGCGTCGTGGTAGGTTTTAAGGACTTCAGCTCGTTCGTTTACGGGCACGCAAAGTTTCCATTCTGCGCCGCAGTCGTCCGGTTCCGTTAAATCGTTGGGGTCCCAGAAACGGCGGTACAATTTCCCCTTCTGAATTTGATACTCTGGGTATTCTTTCGCTTTTTCCTGCACGGCCTTGTATTTTTGATCATACCAGGTGTCAACGGAATTAATGGCCATCAACTCGTCCATGTTAATTTCTTCGCGGGTTAAGGGTTGCCGAGATAGTGCATCCGCTAACTGGTTCAGCGAGCCCTTTCTATATTCGATCTGCGTATCGAATTGCTGAAGAAATAATGCCCACCTTGCCAATCTACCAGAGGGGCTGTTGCAACGGTGCAAATATTGCAGGGCCTGATGATCAGTAATAACAGTAAACTGGTATCCTTCTAGATAGTGGCGCATCTTCTGTATACCCCAGACTACTGCAAGACATTCTTTGTCGGTTGTGCTGTAATTTTGCTCTGCCCGGTTCAGTGTGCGGCTGGCATAGGCGATCACATACTCGTGGCCGTCGATGCGTTGCAGTAAGGCCGCTCCTAAACCTTTATCGGATGCGTCCGTTTGTAAAATGAATGGGTGTTTAAAATTAGGACAGGCGAGCACTGGTGCAGTAGTTAATGCGGACTTTAACTGGTCGAATGCACCTTGTTCTTTTTCCGTCCATTTCCATCTCTCGGATTTCTTTAGTAGATTGGTCAGAGGGGTAATGAGGTCCGAAAACCCGTTTATAAAACGACGATACCAAGATGCAGCCCCCAGAATTTGCCGTACTTCGCGTACATTTCTAGGAGGCGGTATTTTTACAACGGCCGCTACTTTGTCCGGATCGGTTTCGATACCCTGGCTTGATACGACATGCCCCAAATATTTAATTGACTTCTTAGCAAACTGGCACTTCTCTGTATTTATTTTTAAGTTTGCCTCACGAAGTCGCTGAAACACTTGTCCTAAGTGTTCTAAATGCTCCTCAAAAGTCGAACTAAATACGACAATGTCGTCCAGGTATGCAAACGCGAAGGAGTCCATTTTTGGCCCGATAACACCATCTAGCAATCGTTGAAATGTAGCCGGCGCCGCATGAAGTCCGAACGGCATAACTCGGAATTGAAAAAGCCCCCTTCCCGGAACGGTAAATGCGGTAAGAGGCTTGCTGGCTTCTGTTAGCGGAACTTGCCAATACCCATTTTTCAAGTCTATTGTTGAAAAATACTTGGCATGGCGAAGTCGATCGAGTATCGAATGGATAAATGGCAGTGGATAAGCATCTTTCTCAGTGATTTCATTAAGCCGTCTGAAGTCAATGCAGAACCGGTGTTTGCCATCACGCTTTTTAACAATCACCGTCGGAGAACTCCACGGACTTTTGGATGGCTCGACGACTCCATCTTTTAACATCTGTTCTACCTCGTCGTTGATGATTTCCATCATTTTAGGGTTTCGTGGCGTATACCTCTGTTTTATTGGGGTAGAATCTTTTAGCCGGATGTGGTGCTGCACTAGCTTGGTGGGACCCCTTAGCCTCTTAAAAATTGGCAATTCTCTTCTGAGGAATGCTTGTAGACGTTGAGTCTCCGTTGGCTTCCACGGATTACTAGTAAGTGTCCATAGCGCATTGGTAGTAGGTAATCTGTCGTTATCAAAATGAAGCGTTACCTTCCACGTTTTCAGTGCATCGATACCCAAAAGTACCGCGGTAGTTAGCGTTGGTAGACACAGCCAGGTGAATTTTTTTATAGACGCCGTCTATCATGGTGCCGATCGTGCATTGCTCGGGTATGTGCACCAGACTTCCATTTGCAAGTTGGGCATGTTCATTATCGCTCCGAACGAACTGTACCCCTTTCCTCTTTAAAGTTTGTGCCACCTCCGTATTTATATACGACCGCGCTGAACCAGTATCGACCAACCCGGAGTAGACTGTGTCTCTTAATTTTGTGTTCATGAATAGTCGATGGCCATCAGGAGCGTGTGAGCCCACAGATGACAATTGAGTAGGGAGCCTAGTGGGTGTGGACTGGTCTGGCTTCTTTATTCGCCAGTCCTGTTGGCATTTCCCGAACATGGGCATGCTTGGTTTTTTATGCATTGTTTGCCGCAACCAGGACAGACAGCGGCATTTGGGCATGCTCGACGTATATGCCCCTTTTGTCCGCACAGCCAACATATTACTCTGTTTTTGGGTGGGGGTAACGGGGTTCTTTGCTTCGCTGGTACCGAGTCATTTGTTATAGCAGCTACCCTAGGCGTACTGTGTCGCAATTCTTTGCGCAACCGCTCATATTCTTCGACTTCCAGCAATAGTTCATCGACATTCCGGAAGTCCTTCCGTCGAATGTATTGCCGATACTCGGGTAGCAAATTTTTATAGAGCCTGAACAATTTTTCTTCCTTGGTTAGGCTCCCATGACGTCGCATCAAGGTTTGCAACTCGACGATATAATCGCGGCCTCGTTCTCCAGATTTCTGGTTTCTTTGGCTGATTTCCTCGGCGAGTTGTAATTTGTAATCGGCCGGGAGATAGAACCGGCGGAAACTCTGGATAAAATCGTCCCAGGTGTCCCAGTCCTCTTTATTGTTTCGGTACCACAAGATCGCGGAACCACGTAGAAGTTCAGGAATCGCCGTTTTTAAATCTTCGTCGGATACCTCGAAACTAATTTTTGCTTCTTCCAACCTTTCCAGGAACATGACGGCATCCGTCTTCCCGTCAAAGGAAACATTCCATTTCCGGACTGTTTCACTTGTCAAACGAAATTTTGATAAACTATCCATCACAAGCTTTGGCCCTTCGTCCTTCTGTAATATAACACTTGGACCTGCTTTCACCTCCACATTTAGGAGATCTTGTGCCTGACGGGCGAGTAAAGCTAGTCGCTGTCGGAGTTCTTCTACAGTACCTTCGGCTGCTAGGCCAAACTTTTGAAGTTCCTTTTGTAATTCCTCTTTTTTTAATTTGTATATCCAGCTAGTCTTAGCTGGAGTAGTATCGGTATCGGCACCCGTTGGTTTTGGGTCCGTCTCAATATCTTCGTTTCTCATAATTTCTTTTTGTTTCTAAATGTCCCTGCTCGGGCGCCAAATTGTAACGCTATTTCGCTCAGACGCGAAATCGTAGCGTTGAACGACGTCTTCCGCTGGTCTCCTGTGCTGTCAAATGCTTTGCTCGGGCGCCAATATGTCGATAACACAGCACAAGGAGAGATGGTAGATGGTACAGGACGCTCTGGCAGCGTCGCTAACTATTGCTCAAACGTCAAAAGGATTTGGGCAGCTTAGTGGAGAAAAGAGTTTGGTTGTTTTTTCCACAAAAAGAAATTATAATAATTTTTAATCTTTTATTAAAAAAATATATTAGAAGTATATATAAAAAAATAGAATGTATTTACAAAAGGTAATAAGCAAATAGAAATGCAAAACGAAAGATTCTATTACAAAACAGGCAGTATTTGCAAGTTGGTTTTCGCTACTAAAAATGATCAACAATGGACGGTCAATAATGCAGACAACGCGGTTACACGGGCAACAATGACACACACCAAAGTTGCGGGGACACGGACGGGTAACAATGGCCCTCGCCAAAGCTACGGGTACGCGGTACGAACGGGCAACAATGGCACACACCAAGGTTGCGGGGACACGGACGGGTAACAATGGCCCTCGCCAAAGCTACGGGTACGCGGTACGAACGGGCAACAATGGCACACACCAAGGTTGCGGGGACACGGACGGGTAACAATGGCCCTCGCCAAAGCTACGGGTACGCGGTACGAACGGGCAACAATGACACACACCAAAGTTGCGGGGACACGGACGGGTAACAATGGCCCTCGCCAAAGCTACGGGTACGCGGTACGAACGTTAGTATCGACACACACCAATACTAACCACGGAGTCTTGCTATCTCGTTTAACAATGGCACTCACCAGAGCTAAACGACGAAAGCACAAGAACAGAGTAAAAACTTTACTCACCAGCTCGAGGCTCAAAGACACCCGTTGTCGGCACTCACCAACAACTCAGTCTATACGGCAGAGAGCACACACTCTCTGAATAAATCTGTCGTTTGAGCCCGTATTTATACCCCGAAAAACCGTTAAAAATACAAAAATAAGTTTAAACAAGATTTTAACCATCTTGCAAATACTCGCCATGTTCAACATAATTAATATAAAAAATAAAAAAATACATTTCATGGGGAATCGAACCAGCGATCCCCAGCGCGCCAGTCGAGCGCTCTAGCCGCTCGACTACGCGGCATATGACAAGCATAGACAACATCTGTAAATATTAACATCGCAAAAATATTTATAAATACAACAAAGATATATTTATAACAATGCACATACAATCTAACTACTTTATTGTATTGTATGTGTGTTTTACATATTTACAAAAATAATAAAAATATAAAAATACAAAATTATATTTTATCACATGAGGGATTTGAACTAGTAAACCCAAATATAAAATACTAGCACGCTAGCCACAAGGCTACAACGTGAATATGAGATCAAACTTAGTGACCGTCGTCACAATACATACATACATACATACATACATACATACATACATACATACATACATACATACATACATACATACATACATACATACATACATACATACATACATACATACATACATACATACATACATACATACATACATACATACACACATACATACATACATACATACATACATACATACATACATACATACATACATACATACATACATACATACATACATACATACATACATACATACATACATACATACATACATACATACATACATACATACATACATACATACATACATACATACATACATACATACATACATACATACATACATACATACATACATACATACATACATACATACATACATACATACATACATACATACATACATACATACATACATACATACATACATACATACATACATACATACATACATACATACATACATACATACATACATACATACATACATACATACATACATACATACATACATACATACATACATACATACATACATACATACATACATACATACATACATACATACATACATACATACATACATACATACATACATACATACATACATACATACATACATACATACATACATACATACATACATACATACATACATACATACATACATACATACATACATACATACATACATACATACATACATACATACATACATACATACATACATACATACATACATACATACATACATACATACATACATACATACATACATACATACATACATACATACATACATACATACATACATACATACATACATACATACATACATACATACATACATACATACATACATACATACATACATACATACATACATACATACATACATACATACATACATACATACATACATACATACATACATACATACATACATACATACATACATACATACATACATACATACATACATACATACATACATACATACATACATACATACATACATACATACATACATACATACATACATACATACATACATACATACATACATACATACATACATACATACATACATACATACATACATACATACATACATACATACATACATACATACATACATACATACATACATACATACATACATACATACATACATACATACATACATACATACATACATACATACATACATACATACATACATACATACATACATACATACATACATACATACATACATACATACATACATACATACATACATACATACATACATACATACATATATACATATATACATACATACATACATACATACATACATACATACATACATACATACATACATACATACATACATACATACATACATACATACATACATACATACATACATACATACATACATACATACATACATACATACATACATACATACATACATACATACATACATACATACATACATACATACATACATACATACATACATACATACATACATACATACATACATACATACATACATACATACATACATACATACATACATACATACATACATACATACATACATACATACATACATACATACATACATACATACATACATACATACATACATACATACATACATACATACATACATACATACATACATACATACATACATACATACATACATACATACATACATACATACATACATACATACATACATACATACATACATACATACATACATACATACATACATACATACATACATACATACATACATACATACATACATACATACATACATACATACATACATACATACATACATACATACATACATACATACATACATACATACATACATACATACATACATACATACATACATACATACATACATACATACATACATACATACATACATACATACATACATACATACATACATACATACATACATACATACATACATACATACATACATACATACATACATACATACATACATACATACATACATACATACATACATACATACATACATACATACATACATACATACATACATACATACATACATACATACATACATACATACATACATACATACATACATACATACATACATACATACATACATACATACATACATACATACATACATACATACATACATACATACATACATACATACATACATACATACATACATACATACATACATACATACATACATACATACATACATACATACATACATACATACATACATACATACATACATACATACATACATACATACATACATACATACATACATACATACATACATACATACATACATACATACATACATACATACATACATACATACATACATACATACATACATACATACATACATACATACATACATACATACATACATACATACATACATACATACATACATACATACATACATACATACATACATACATACATACATACATACATACATACATACATACATACATACATACATACATACATACATACATACATACATACATACATACATACATACATACATACATACATACATACATACATACATACATACATACATACATACATACATACATACATACATACATACATACATACATACATACATACATACATACATACATACATACATACATACATACATACATACATACATACATACATACATACATACATACATACATACATACATACATACATACATACATACATACATACATACATACATACATACATACATACATACATACATACATACATACATACATACATACATACATACATACATACATACATACATACATACATACATACATACATACATACATACATACATACATACATACATACATACATACATACATACATACATACATACATACATACATACATACATACATACATACATACATACATACATACATACATACATACATACATACATACATACATACATACATACATACATACATACATACATACATACATACATACATACATACATACATACATACATACATACATACATACATACATACATACATACATACATACATACATACATACATACATACATACATACATACATACATACATACATACATACATACATACATACATACATACATACATACATACATACATACATACATACATACATACATACATACATACATACATACATACATACATACATACATACATACATACATACATACATACATACATACATACATACATACATACATACATACATACATACATACATACATACATACATACATACATACATACATACATACATACATACATACATACATACATACATACATACATACATACATACATACATACATACATACATACATACATACATACATACATACATACATACATACATACATACATACATACATACATACATACATACATACATACATACATACATACATACATACATACATACATACATACATACATACATACATACATACATACATACATACATACATACATACATACATACATACATACATACATACATACATACATACATACATACATACATACATACATACATACATACATACATACATACATACATACATACATACATACATACATACATACATACATACATACATACATACATACATACATACATACATACATACATACATACATACATACATACATACATACATACATACATACATACATACATACATACATACATACATACATACATACATACATACATACATACATACATACATACATACATACATACATACATACATACATACATACATACATACATACATACATACATACATACATACATACATACATACATACATACATACATACATACATACATACATACATACATACATACATACATACATACATACATACATACATACATACATACATACATACATACATACATACATACATACATACATACATACATACATACATACATACATACATACATACATACATACATACATACATACATACATACATACATACATACATACATACATACATACATAC
The DNA here is from genome assembly GCA_963082715.1 of Harpalus rubripes. Taxonomy (NCBI): domain Eukaryota; kingdom Metazoa; phylum Arthropoda; class Insecta; order Coleoptera; family Carabidae; genus Harpalus; species Harpalus rubripes. The sequence goes on from OY720464.1 coordinate 10,173,433, forward strand.
ATACATACATACATACATACATACATACATACATACATACATACATACATACATACATACATACATACATACATACATACATACATACATACATACATACATACATACATACATACATACATACATACATACATACATACATACATACATACATACATACATACATACATACATACATACATACATACATACATACATACATACATACATACATACATACATACATACATACATACATACATACATACATACATACATACATACATACATACATACATACATACATACATACATACATACATACATACATACATACATACATACATACATACATACATACATACATACATACATACATACATACATACATACATACATACATACATACATACATACATACATACATACATACATACATACATACATACATACATACATACATACATACATACATACATACATACATACATACATACATACATACATACATACATACATACATACATACATACATACATACATACATACATACATACATACATACATACATACATACATACATACATACATACATACATACATACATACATACATACATACATACATACATACATACATACATACATACATACATACATACATACATACATACATACATACATACATACATACATACATACATACATACATACATACATACATACATACATACATACATACATACATACATACATACATACATACATACATACATACATACATACATACATACATACATACATACATACATACATACATACATACATACATACATACATACATACATACATACATACATACATACATACATACATACATACATACATACATACATACATACATACATACATACATACATACATACATACATACATACATACATACATACATACATACATACATACATACATACATACATACATACATACATACATACATACATACATACATACATACATACATACATACATACATACATACATACATACATACATACATACATACATACATACATACATACATACATACATACATACATACATACATACATACATACATACATACATACATACATACATACATACATACATACATACATACATACATACATACATACATACATACATACATACATACATACATACATACATACATACATACATACATACATACATACATACAGACATCATCATGAAAATGTTAAAATTTGATTATAGGGACCTTAAAACGTGGTCATTTACCAAAATCTCGATATTCGATTTTTAGCACGATCCCTATACCTCCCTTGCCAAGGGTAGCGGGAGGTAAAAAACTAAAGCGGAAATATATGGTAGGTATGTATAATTGTCAAATGCTCTTAATTATTATCCCAAATGGCTTAAATAGGTTTCATTAAAATCATAATAAATATATTGTGGAATAATAAAGAAAAGTAATTGTATTTAATTATTAAATAAAATGAAAAATGTAATATAATGGATTTCTCGGTGGTTGTAGGGCGGAGGTTTTATACAAAAGACAAAACTCTCATTGATGTTAATTTTATTTAAATTTAACAGAAGAGGATATTATATTCACAATTCAGAAAAGTACCTACAAATAGTTTTACTGTTCTGAATTGTGAATATAATAACCTCTTCTGTTGAATAACAAATTTTGTACGTTGTAGTTTTCCCTGATGAAGTGGTAAAATAACCACGAAATATTGGAATTTAAATAAAATTAACATCAATGAGAGTTTTGTCTTTTGTATAAAACCTCCGCCCTACAACCACCGACAAATCCATTACATTATATTTTTCATTCAACAAGTCGGTGTTACGTCTTTCCAACATTAAATCAAATGTTCCATCAAAAACCGACTCAATTATGAACAATGCTAGTGACGAATGTATTCTAGTATGTATATTTTATTTCATACATTTCACTCGTACATAAAAATATAAACAAGTAAAGTAAATACTCTCGTAAGTGAGCGGTAAAGTTGGAAATCCAATGTGGCAACTTCATAAAATAAACGCAATTTACAAATTCCATTGCGTTCATATCTGGAAACCTTAATGTGTATTGTGGTCGCAGATGGTTAAAAAACTTTGATGAAAAATGCACTTCACTGAACCGTCGCATATAAGAAGTGAAAGAAAAACTATACTGAAAGGAATTGTCCCATTTCGATCAAACTGTCGTTTCGTTTCACTATCCGAAACTTGCAATCCGCTGTTGTTTTGTTGCTATGAAAGTTCTAGACCCAACCGCCTAATTACAATAACTACCCGAACTCGGCAATTAATAGTTTCATTACAATGTGCAGAAGTTTCGAAATTTTCTCACCAAGCTTTTTCTTCTTTGTCCACTTTAATCAGAAACTTCTTTGAATATTTCCAGATTACACTTGCAAAACTTTTACAAATATTAAAATTCTACAAACCACTACTAGTTTTATTCTTATTTCGAAACTGAAGTATTCGAGTTTACTTTGGAATTTCAATAAATTTTTAAGAGAATGTAATTACTTCTTATTCAACTATTATCTTTTACAACATGAATGAATACATAAGTACTTATCATAAATGGATGATATTGGGAATATTTATAAATAATATACGAAAGATGGAAGGAATTATAATCTACGGTTTTATAAATAAAATATTTAATGATAATTTTTAAAGTGTTACTGTCTACTAGTTAGGGAGGTGGTGGCAGAAATTTTTAAGTCATTTGCTCGTGTTTCAGAAGTTGAAAATAGTGAAGTTTAGATTATAAGAACCACTAATAACAACTGCGAAACCATTATTGCTGCATTATTAATTAATAAGTAATTAAACATGTAAAAATAAAAAGGGTCCCTAAATCATTTGATCGCATCTGGCACTTTTTATAACTTATGGTCCTTAAGAAGGCCTTCAGATAAATCTCATCGCCAGACGGGTATGTTCCTGCATTAATGAGTATTTCATTTTTTTGATATATTAAAATTTAAATGATTTGCTTTTATAAATTTACACGAAATGTTAATTAGGTCATAACAACAAGAAAACAATAGTCTGCAATTTTACTTTTACTGCGATAATGAGAGGCGAATTTCTAAAATTGCAAAAAAAACCGGCTCATTAAATTATTTGATCGTGTCTGGGATCTGGACTAAATGGTTTTATTGTATGTTAAAACTATGAATTAGACATTAGTATCACTGATTTTCCAAAGCCAGAAGATTTTTTTGTATGTACTGTAATAATCCAGTCAAAATGTACAAGAGAACCTGGTATCTATAATTTTTGAATATGTTGTAATAACCACGGCCAGTGATATGAAATCAATTTTGCAGAAACGTAAACCCTGTGCTACCAGAGTTATAGAGAAAAAAAGTACGAAATTTTTAGTCTTTTTTCGGTTTTTCCTCAATTCTTCTGTTTCTATACATCGGAGACTAAAAGTTGTTATTCTCAATATTATAGAAGACAAAATTTGCTACAACTTTTGTATTTACAAAGAATTTTTACTAGAACTACCACAGGATGAACAAACAGGTTATTTTTTTAAATTGTTTCATTATTTAAATTAAATGAAAAGAAAATTCCAATTTGTTATTCATTTCAGAGGATGAGAGTATTTTAATGACTGAAGAGGCAGATTTTAGTGGAGATAATGATGTAGATGGTAACAAAAATATATCTAGCGAAAGTGATGTTGAATAAATTTAATAATATTTAATTTTTATATTTTGTCATTTTTGTATGAGATTTTTATAAATATCTTCTAAACGAATGACGTACATATCTGGCATAATTTTTTTCTTGTTCTGAAGACCAAAACAAACATATTTTAAAAAAAGGAAAAGATCAAATAATTTAAGGCAGATCTTATTAAAAAAAAAAAAAAACGCAGCGTCCTATTTGTCTGGCATATGGTTTTTTAGTATCTATATAGTCAACTTAACATAATAACTAAATGGCAGACGCGATCAAATAAGTTACGAGAGGTTATATATTTTGCCATTTTGAAAATCATTGGCATTTTGGCACCTTAATTATATTTTCCCTGAATGGTTTTAGAACAAACACGAACATCCGGAGACTGTGGCCCTTGCTCATACCTTTATGTTTTATTGAGTTATATTGAGTTTTCACTCATATCGTGTTTTATTTTCCCACGTTCGTTCCATTTCGATTTAATGTTATTTAAAAATGAAATGTTAATTATAAAATTTTGTCTTCTTTTATTATACTATAACCTATTTTATTACACCATTCACTCAACAGGACTTAAGTCGTAATTACATAGTGAGAAATATAACATAATACACATTATAATACACGAGTAGATACATATAGAGAGAATAATGGTAGAATTATATTTAACAAATAATGATAATTCCGCTGATCTTATTTTACCTAGTGACAAAAAAGAATAATAAGATGAGATCGATATACTTCCAATGAATCAAAAAAATCAATATTATCTATATTGGAATATATATATATATATATATATATATATATATATATATATATATATTATTGTCCGAGGAACACATATAACTAACAGGTTTTAGAAGCTCATAGTTAGTTGTTACTGTAGGTACCTATACTAAATATTTGTTTCTGTCTAGAGTTACTTTGCATAAAACAAAAAACATTTTTAAATATAAATACATATATTCATGTCTCACAACAAAATAATTCTCACATATATTTGCAAAATCTATGAAATATTTTAATATAAATTATGTACAATACATAAATTTTCTTTATATTCAATATCCTGATATTTTCTTTTTCTACTTTCCTTTCCTTTTTCTTTATATTCGTCATTTTTTTGCAAATTCCTTTTATATTCTTTTTTACGTACCTATATTCTTTTGCGCTGTTAACTTTTTTTTATTTTTATAATCTTTATAATGATGTACAAATATTTTTGACAGTGGCATACAAATATTTTTGACAGTGACATTTATGTGTCGATTACAAACATTTGAATTTCTTGTCTTGAAGTAGTTCGATCTGAGATTTTTTACATAAAATTATTTTAGATGCATTTCTTTGTTTCTAAATCTATAGAAAATATAATAATAAATTTATATTTATCGAAGAAAGAATTTAACGTTCTTTAAGTATTTACATAAATTTTCGATAAATAATATTTAAATGTTTTTTTTGGCACAAGTGGCAATCTAAAAGGAAAATAAACAACTTAGATAATATCGATTTTCAAAGCACACATATAACAAAATAGTTATCTGAAGCATGTGAATGTAATGTGGTAGGCTATTAAAATTTTCATGTAACATTTTAACTGATAATTTTAATTCATAGTTTGTACGCGTTGTACTGCAATGAAAGGTTTTCTTAATACGCGAATTATGTCTAGGAAGAAATATTGGTATTTTTGCAAGTATAATTGTATCATTTACGATGCAATGTAAAAGCTTATACAAACATAGAGATAACTGAATTTTTCTCCGCTTATTGAGTGACACTATGTTAATTTCTGCAAGTAAGATGTTGTAGTCAGTTTCAAAACTGGGATACCGTCTATAAAGTTTGCAATAACAAAAGACTGAAGTATACATTAATATTTATTATAGATTGGACTCCAAGCTTGTAGACAATATTCTCTGTTCTCTATTCTTTGTTCTCATAAAAGAGAAATATAGCTTCTTCAAGGTAGAAATGTTAGTGAATAACTGAGTACTTAGGATTTTAAAACTCAGACTTCTGTATGATGATTTGACAGTATGAATTATGTGGATGGTGAAATTTAATTTTTCATCAAATACGACTCCAAGATCTTTGAATTGAATAACTCTAACATTTCCATTTTATAATCAATGATATAAATAGACTTTTTAACAAAGTAGGTCATGATTTTGCATTTACTGTTATTGAAAAACAAATTAGAGGTAAACGACCAAGCTAAAATATTATTGATATCAGCCTGCAAGAGCTTGGAATCTTCAATGGAATTAATAGTTTTATATACGTTTATATCATCTGCATATAACAAAATATGAGAGTGCTGGACTGAATTAACAATGTCATTAATAAAAAGTAATAATAATAAAGGGCCTAAGTTCGAACCTTGAGGAATACCAGAAGTGGGAGTAAAGGGTTTAGATTTGTACTTATTATAAGAAACGGACATTACACGATTACTCAGATAGGACGAAAGAAATAGAATAGAATTGAAAGTTAGTGTTTAATTTGTGAAGTAAGATTTTGTGATTAATACGATCAAATGCTTTCAAAAAATCTGTGTAAACTTCTACTTTAGTGTTATCATATAAGTCTAGTGTAAATTCTGTTCATAAGGATGATAGTTGTTGACCTTCCTTTAATAAATCCATATTGATTGACTTATAATTGATTATGAACAGAATTATAAATATACTTGACGATGATGGATTCAAAAACCTGTGAAATGTTGGACAAAATGGCTATTGGACGGTAATTGGAAATGTTAGTTGCATCACCTGATTTGAAAATGGGTACTATAAAATATTCTTTAAGACAAGTGGCTAATATGTTTTGTGAAATGGAAAGGTTAAAAAGATAGTGTAAGGATTTTAAAAATATAAAAGGACAGGCTTTGAGAATATAAGATGGGAGATAATCAGGACCAGAATTACGTGATGGTTTTAGAGATTTTATACCAAACTTTATATCATCTTCAGAGATAGCTGAAATTATTGTAGTATCTGTATTACTATGAGTTATTTCTTCAGGGTTAACCGAATCATTACTATAGACTTTAGAAAAATAAATAGCAAAACCTTCAAAAATTTCCGCAATATGCATATATCCTGGAATTCGAGAGGAATGGTTTTTATTATGAATAAAAGACCAAAATTTATTTACCTCAGAGAGAATTTGGTTTTCCATAACCGATATATATATATATATTTGGTGTGTGCAATATTGATATCATTTTTAATTGAAGCACGCAATCTTTTAAATTCACTGAGATATCTCCTATCTCCATGGGCCATATATATATATATATATATATATATATATATATATATATATATATATATATATATATATATATATATATAACTTATGATATTTATATTTCTACTGTAAGTTTTTTATGATATGAAACTACGTAGGATATGAAGAGTATTTAAGATTTACTTTTGGAATACATTTATCCATGATATCGTAGAGTATTTCATAAAATCTCTCAAAGACTTCATCAACATCAGGAATTAAATAAATATCGTTCCAATCAGCTTCCGTTAATAGCTGATACAATAAGGGCCGGTATTTCCATCTTCGGATAAACTGCTGGATAACTTATCTGTCGGATAAATGAACAATATCGCATCAAAAAATGGCATTCAATATAATTTACATCATTTATGTTTTTGTTTCGTTGCGATATTTTATCATTTATCTGACGGATAGTTACCCTGAACTTTATCCGGAGATGGAAATACCGGCCCTTAATCGTAGTTTCCTTTTCGAAAATTCTAATATGTAGTCGTAGAGTTATTAATAGTAGCGCAATGTAGCTTACTAGTACTGGGAAAATGTAATGTTTCAAACAGGGATGGGTGTAAAGGACCTTCGTCAAACAGTGGATCAATATGATGTGCGACAGAGAATGGCACATTGGAAACAACAACATCAGGTATTCTATCGTTTATATTCGTGATGTGGTTAAACTGCAGGGCACTTAAAAATGTTAAAAAAAATTCAAAAGCATTTGTAATATTATTATAGAAAGAGGGAGAAAGAATTTTGTTTATAAGATTTGCGATATTTAGATTACCAATTATCAAAAAATATTGTTCAAGTGTGATAGGAGGGGGACAATAACAAACAATGACAAAAAGAAAGAACCTGGGAGAAATAAGAAATTTTATACACAGAATATCAGACACCGAGGAAGGGTGGAGTTGTAGGTCAACACGGGAATATTTATATTTATCATTGACCGCGCACTGAATACCTCCACCTGTTTTTTGCCACTTCTAAGTAAATTTCTGCCGGTTCTTTGAACGTTGTAAAATCTATGATAGATTATTTACATGCGTAAACAACGCGTAAACAATGTAAAGAATGATGTCAAAAGTAGACAATGAGTAGAGAATATATTCTATGTAAACTTTGTATATATTGCACGTGCGCAGTAGAGATTAAGTAAAAAATATCTGATTTCTTACTTAACCTGACACTCTAGTGAAAGTCAGTAATTAAAATGGGAAGTAGAAAAGCGAACGAAAATTTTAAAAAGTTAGATTTTACTTTAAAGTACGTAGATACAAAACAAATACAAAGCACTATGTAATGTTTGTTTAAAAATGTTATCAATACCGTATATCACTCTTTGTAAAAATATGTGCTATTACGAGTAGCATACGATGTTAGTTTTTTACCAGAATTGTATAATTAGGAACCCAACAGAACCGGTGGTGGTTCCTAGTCCAAAATCTAGTGACAACGTAAAATACTTCATTTTACTATTTCAATAAATTGACATAATATGCTACATTCAACGGCTGATTCATATATACCTTGTAAACTGAGCAGTGATAGTAGTATTTTTGCCGCTTTTTAAGTAAAAATAATTAAAATAATTAAAGTCTACATACGCGTAGACAATATACACATTTTAATCACGTAAACAACGCGAAGACAGTGACGTATTTTACGTAGCATAGATTCGAGGCACAACCCTGAAAATGCACTGACTCCCTTGGCTTTATCGAATCCACTAAGAAATTATATACAAGAGTACTAATAATTCAACAAATATAAGACACTATCCATAACTTATACGAGAGCATCAAAATTATCATCATGTGGATACCATCCTACGAAGATATTCAGGGTAACGGAGCAGTAGATAGAGCATCCAAAGATGCCATCCAAACTGAAACCACCAATATACCAACGCAAATAAAAGAGCACATCCAAACAATAAAAATGTAATAAAAGCATATTGCCGTAAAAAATGGGAAACTACGCCAAACAAACGAACACCCAAAAATAGACAACACCAGAAAATAGTAAAGATGAAGTTACAAAAAACTTCTAATAGGACATCAAATTACCGCATCAGCACGTACTATAGAAAACACACCTTTTAATATGTGCAACTTGTAGAACATTAATGACGGTTGCACACTTAATATTCCAGTGCCCTCAGCTCATCAACCAACGAAGACAAATCAACATACCAAACACCTTACAAGAAGCCCTAGGAAACGAGAAAACAAACACTGAGAAAATACTTTAATTCCTCAATAACTTTAACTACTCTCAATACATATAAAACATACAATACTAATCGAAGTATTATAATGTAAAAATAATTCCATTACAAAAGTTCTTAGAGAGAGACCAAGAAAGTAGATTTTCAATATTATGCTGAAGTTTTAAACTGTCGTCAATAGTGTTAACAACACTATAAAATTTCATGGCATTGGCGTATAACAAATAGTGAGAATGTTAAATGCAAGTTATGATGTCATTGACGAATAAGGTGAAAAGAAATAGACCAAGATTTGAGCCTTGAGGAATCCTGAGGTGGCAAGGAGTTGAGTGGATATAAAATCATTGTAATATACGTGCATATATTGCGATAGGATGATATAATTGCTGATAAATTATTAAAGATTTTGTCTTCTGAATAAGTATTTAATGGTATACTCGAGGGTATACTATATCGAACGCTTTACAAAAATCTGTGTAAATTACATTAATGCGTGCGTTAATGTGAAACGAGTTGAATATGAAATAAGTAAAAGAAAAGAGATTAGTTGTAGTAGACCTCCCTTTTATGAAACCATGCTGTTGTGGGGAAATTTGTTTTTCACATGTTGATGTATTTATTACTCACAATGACCTAAGGAGGGAATAAGCTGTTTTTTGTTGCACTTATTAAATCACTTATGTACGAATACATTTAAGACCGTTAAATATACCGGCTTGGGAAACCCGGAAACTATTTCTGCAAGAGGACTGAGGAACCGCAAATGGATGTACACAATAATAGTAGATAGTAGCTTGTATTCGATAGTCGAATGGTATCTAATCAATTTAAGAAGTAGAAAATCAGTATAGATACGGGCGGATATGAAAGAACCTACATAGGTCTTGAGTTAAAGCAATTAAATCGGATTGGAGTATGAGAACGAATGGTGTTTTGTATCTAGAGAGGAGGTCCTAATCTACGAAGTATCAAAGGGTAGTGTCTAATATGGTGTTCTGTAGGGTAGATATAATAAGTTAAATTTTAATAAAATTCTTATGTACTGTAATAAATTGTCGCTATTTATTATGCAAATATTTAAAAAAAGTTATTTAAAAAGTATCGACTTTTATACGTAACGTCACGTTTGCTTACTAAAAGCCGCAAATATCCTTCGAGTCGTTTTACTGCGATGGGATAGAAAATGTTAATCGTAGCTATTCATTCTATCTTTCTCATAAGTTAAGAAATAGTAGTTTGTACAAGAGTGGATATGATGTCCATATCGCATGAGGATGAAGTTTGAGCACGACGCCGTAGGCGGAGTGTTCAATCACCCGAAGGCGATATGGTCATTCCACTCGAGTTGTACAGCATACTTTTTCTACGGCTAATGAAAAGAAGGAAAATACGAACTATAGAAATTGGATATTTAAATAAATATTATTAATTTTTATCATTTTATGTACTTGTCTTCCTAGGTTTTCTTAATGACATTTGTTATTAAAATAATATTTTATTTTATAAGTATACAATACTTTTACATACTACTTACGATTTTTTATTGCCAAATCTAAAGGATAACCTTGACTTGACAATTATTTTTCAATACTTACAACTAATTCATAATATAATTCAATAAATTGTTATTAAGTTATTCAAATCTCTTTTTATACCGAAAATATTTCCATCTAAATGATAACATTGCAATGTCAAATGTGACATTTGTATCGTTCTTCTTCTTAATCTTGTAAGAAATGAATAGACAGTTGCCTAGGTTACACGACTTCGAGATTTGTGATTCGTGGATTTCATATCCATCCTAGAATGGATATGAAATTATATCCGTTCGGTTAACTAGTATTGCCTACATATCCATTCTGCAAATTGTGAAGAAAAAAACAACTTTCCACTCCTGTGACGTCGCAGCATATACAGAACGCCATATGTAGCCAAATTATATAAATAAAAGTAAGTGAAAGTTTGTCACATGTTAAACTGTATCTGGTCTGACGTCACATTCTGTTTCAGATTATTTGACTTTTTCAAAATATTACATAAATTTGTATAATTAATTCTGAAATATCTAATGGATATTTAAAAATTTGAGGTTTTTTATAAAACAATATCTTTTAAAGTTTAGTACTAAGAAGTCATATAAAATTTCCCCATTAAGGATTGTCATTATTAATATGCATTAGGAAGTCTTTGTAGTTCCCCTTGCCTCGCAAGACATACTGTGTACAGTACGTAGCTAAAAGCATATTAAAATGTTGCCATACACTACAAGCAGATTAAATTTAAAAATAGTTAGTTTCATGTATTAAAGAATCAGAATGTTCGATAACTACCTTATTCGAAATAACTTTATCAAAATATAATAAATGGTTTTAATTTAGTTTTATGCAGTTATCGCATAATAATATAACAGTATTAATTGGCAAATAGATTCAAATCCCGTATTACTAAATAATTGACATTTTCTGTTTACTGGTGATTATCTACATTCCACCAAATACATTTAATACTAATTCATTGCATACGCACACATTTAATAAATACATTCTAAATTAATACTATTTACCCGAAATATCGTTTATCTCTAATTGCCTTCACCCACGTTTTCAGATAAACAGCTGTTCCACAACAATTTTATTGCAGAACTTTTCAGATACGTTTCGGCTTTTTACGCTTAGCGGTGCGATTCACTTCCGCACTTGATTAGTATTATTTATGAGTTCCCAGGAAAACGTAATCTCCTTTTATTGCCCCTTGGAACCCTATAAATAGCTCATATCACTCTGGAGCACACAAAGCTTGTTGGGAGATTTAGAATATTACAAGTGTCCGTGTCCTGTATTGCAACTCGTTCATTCACTGCGGTGACTCAGAATCCGAGAATAAAGTTTCCTGCAATATAACTTTTCAAGTACCTACCCACTCTCAACGCTCTAACGGTGAAACATGCGGGTATGCGACTGAAAATGTGGCAGATATTTTGAACATAATAATAGAAGTAAATATAAGATATTGATCTGTAATAAAATATCACATTGATCTTTATTATTACAAACAAAACAATGTTTCATAATAATTTTTCTCTCGCCAATATACATCGATTAATGTAATGTTCGAATCGAATGCAAAATAAAATCAATAACGCACCCTGAACAAGACACTCTACGGTTTAGTTATATTGTTTCATATAAGAAAATAGCGCTATATACCTACTTCTACAAGATAAAAAAGATAAATAAGGAAATAAAGGATTTCTTTAATAATTTAATATTTATTGTCTATGTTGTATATATTACAACAAATATTGTGTACAAAATTCATAAGTAAAATTCTTTGTTAGAATACCGAAGCGTGTCACTATCCACGTGACTATCAAAGAACTAATCATTTCAAAATAAAATTAGTAATGTTTTAAAAAGCAAAAAGTAAATAGAACAATAGAAAAGGAATTCAATACAGTTTCCAGCATAAGTAGGTATGTATTTAGATTAATAAAATTTAAAATTCATAAATATGTTTAAGCTAATCCTTATTTTTTAATTAGTGAATTCTATTCTATCGCGGTATTTAAAATTTAATCTTCATTTTATTATAACTCCGGTGGCTCAATGGTTAGAGCAACACTTCATGTCATGAGTACCCTCTCTGGGTTCGAATGCCACTAGGGCATGGATGTGAGTGAATGTAAACCCACTCTGTAATTGGGATGTAATCCTGTTGAGGGGTTTAAAAAAGGGTAGTTACTTGGATTAGATTTGACTATATTTTAAGAAATAAAGTAAAAATTAGAGTAAAATTCACTAATCCAAAAATAAGGATTAATTTAGGGCTGTAAATGGCGGGAGGTGTTGTGTTAGCCACACTAGATTTTTATATTTGTTTTTCACCAGTTTACCCTGATGAAGCTGTAAGTGGCAACGAAACGCTAAAAGGCGTCAGACTAAATAATAAACAAATTTAGACCGCATTCCTGCTATTATTCCTCCCATCAATAACATCAGTCGTTTATTCCATTTTACATTAAATGTATTATGTATAATACCTGACAATAGACACTCACATTGTATATAAACTGAAAGGTTCACTAGATTTAATTAATGTATGTTATTAATATCGATTTAGGTACATGTATGTTTAACAACATTTATATTGAAAATGCACTGTCATCTCCAATTAAATTCAAATACTAATTTTCGATAGGCTCGGCAGCTGATAAATTTTTACCTTCCGTCACCTTTAGGTAAGGAAGGTATTGTCTTTGGTCAAAAATTTCGGTGGTGAGTTTTTAACGAATAAGATTAGATTTTGGTTATAATTGGTCAACCGGAAGTACCCTCATTTGAAGATTTTAACAGTTTTTCTTGAAAAACGATGGTAAATATCATTTTTCTTCAAGCGTATTATAATATTTATATTATGCTCTTATATACACATTATAAAAGATGTTCATTGTCTTACTAGTACAAAAATGTTGTTATTGTTGTATTAGTAAAAAAATGTTAGTGTGTTAGTTTACCGCTGGCGGCGGCAGTTGTCGCAGCAACACAGATTATATTGAAAATTGTTATTTGACAGTTGTATCGTTTTTGTTTTGTAATGTACAAAGCCAGCTTTGGATGAAATTGCGAACACTACAAATAAAAAATTCCAAAAAAAAGGTCAAAAAATTCTTTGAAACACTTGAAGAAAAAATTGTATATGTCATTCGAAGTAGAATGCCCTTTTTGTGTCGCCCGCAATAGCTGGGTTCAACACAAAAAGACCGCTTTCTACTCCTAATAATATAATATACTATTTTTCCCATTTAATGTTAGAAATATTAAAGAACAATGTATTCTCTATACGATTCGACTGCATTTTATACTTCATATTAAATGAACGTAGAATTGTAAAATTATAAATAAATTGAATTTCATAAATTAGCTAGCTATGCTAGAAACAGCTACTATATTAAGAAAATTCTGATTGAAAGATGTCAGTGTCAAGTGCAATTGACATATTCGTAGTATATTTGTATTATAATTTTACTCGAAATATAGGATCTTTTTGCTCGAAACTTTCTGTATGGAATTTGTATAAAATACATACAACTGTCGAAAGGTAATGTACATACAAGAAATTTAGAATCTTTTGCAAGGAACTTTCTGTATGGATTTTATAGAAAATACATAGGCATTTACGAAAATTCTACTGGTAGATACCGCATCTACCGACTGTGGTAAAAAGTTACAGTGTTCGAAAATTGTACAATATCTATCAGATTCATCTACCGGATTTGTGGAGAATCTAATCTCAGAAAAAGGTAGTGATGCAAAGCGAAGCACGCGCGTTAAATTTGGAAATGTGTTCAAAGTAGGACTCTGCTCAGTTGGTTAACTACATTAAATTTCTAACCTGTTTCAAATTTTCAATTTTTTTATAGGTTATGGATTTACCCCTGTTTGCCACTTGCGTTCGTAAAATATCGATTCCGGTAGCTATAACTTGATAAACAGCTGTTTACCGGTAACAGTTCACAGGTATAATTTTTGTAAATGCCTCATATAACTGACGGAAGGTAATGTGCTGGCCACATCAGATTTTTTTACGTGAAAACAAAGTAATTAAGCGTTGACAAATATCAGTTAATTAAATCGATAAATTAAACAATCGTTAGTATTTATGTTGTGTTGCACACAACATACCCAATACAATATCCTCTTGCCAAGGTGCGGATCCGTTGGACAGGGACCAAACAACGGCCATTTAAGCAACACACGCCTTGAGGATTGGGACACGCGACAGGGTCGGGATTGACCAGCAGCGGTGCTGAAAACGGCAGCTCCCGAGGGAGAGATGCTGTTAATTATGCATATACATAACTGGAAATTTGATTTAGTGGACCGGAGAACTCCACACTGGGATTTCAGAGGTGATGACGCGAGACGTTATTATAATGTAAGTGAAATGCAGTTTAACAGTCATGAAAGGGGATTCATTTAGGGATAAGTGCCTATTGCTTGCTCGTTCCAAAGGATCAGCTAATTGTTTGAGCAGTTTAATGCACTTCATCAAACTTTTAATCTACTTACTATTTATGTAATTTAATTTGACTTCTAAAATTCTTGTTATAAGTTTGGAGTATATTTTTTTTTTTTTTAGTAAACATAAATAATTTTTGTAGGGTTCCAAAGGAAAATAATCGGACAAGCAGTCTGCTGATGATATTATTTATTTCATGCCAACGTTTCGACTAATACTTCAGTCTTCATCAGGGCAAGAAATAGTCGAAATATAGATTTGTGGCAACCATACATGAGGAACAATTATATTTATAATATTCACAAAGTTGATCGTCATATGGAATAAAAATATAAATAATTAACATGTAAAAGTAATGAACAGTCAACTGTAAATTAATAAATATGAATTAATGTAAACTAATTCATTCTATTTAAGTGATTCCTTACAGTTAAAAGTTTCTCATTTACTTTATAATGTTTGACTACATTACTTACATTAATTCATATTTATTATTTCACAATTGACTGTTCATAACTTTTACAGGTTAATTATCTATATTTTTATTCTCTATGACGATCAACTCTGTGAAAAATTTAAGTATAATTGTTCTTCATGGAATGCGGAAGGAGTAGGACAGGGAAGTGTATTGAGCTCCTTGCTATTCATATTTATTTATTTATTGTAAATTCACTCTACAGGATAATATCCCAATTACAGAGGAATTGTTTCACTGAGTGTACATAAATTTCGTCGCGCGACGCGCGATTAGTGACACCTTACAATAAAAATAGAAAAAGTTGAAATATATATATATATATATATATATATATATATATATATATATATATATATATATGTCGGAGATTGTAATATCAAAGCATATCGTAACGATCATTTAATGCATCAAGTATTACATGAATCACTTATTATCTTTTAATTGTATTGTCGTAATCGAAACGTCAAGCATTCTTGGCTACAATGCTTGGATGGAATCAGTGTGTAGCGGTGCTCAGGAAGTGAGTGCAGGTACGCCTCGCTGAGATCATCACGTTGATATTATCGCTGTGGTTCTGAAATACTGTTGGTCGACTTAGAGTTTGCCAGTGATACTACCCCGCGACATCAGAAGTGGGATTCGCCTGCGATCCACAATATTGTATGTGGGTTTTTGTTCTGTTGGTGAATTATAAAGTGAAGTGTAGGGCCAAGCAGGTTAAGATGGAAAGGCCGTCTAGCAATTTTTGCAGGTTTTCATCCTAGGGCATTGACCAGTAACAAGGATTCCGTCTGTGTCCCACCCGGAGAGTGGTGACGTAATTACAAGAGCTGGTTAAGTAGAACCGTGAGTAATGAGTACTGAATTTATTTTAAGCGGTCTTCCAATACTGGTAAGAGATTTTATTACAAAGCTCAAGATATCGTTGTGAGCTATGTTGGTGGCAATTGGGTTGCTGTTGTAATAAAAGCAATTTTGGTCAGTTGCTTGTTGAGAAACGAGAGACGAAGTCTAGTTTGTTGTTTACGATATTGTGATGGCCGATGATCCGGATTACCGATCTCCATATATGTTATTTAAGATATTATTCATTACAGTAGGTGTTCATGGCAGTTGTTATATTTTGATTGATGTTTTGTCATTGAGCTTGTATGACGTAATAAGTATTTCATTTTTGGTAGCTTGATTCTACTCCTTTACATCGTCTGCGACGTGACAATATTATTAAACTGAATGTAGGTCAAGTAGTCACAGATCGGGAGTATCAACCAGTTTGCGATTTAGTTAGTTATTTGCGAAATAACAAACGAACTAATACAAATTCCTTAAAGTGTTTCGGTATGTCAAGAAAGATTGTAAAATGTTTTCATTGTACAAGTTTCGCAAACTAACAGACACGTTGAGTAGGTACACTGCAACCTTGAGGCACTTGATATATCGTTCCTTACTTTTTATCCAGATATGACCGATGCGGGTGCAGAACCATGGTGTACCGAAATATAAATTATAACATTAAAATTTCACTGGGGATCTTCAGTGAAGATAGTTAATGGTGGAAATATGTTGGAAAACTATGCTAAAGATTAATATTTTATTAACTGCAGATAAAGTTTACTGAGCTACAAATTGTTATTATCATTATAAGGTTGAGGGCTTCAAGCGCTGGTGACTTTTGTCACCACGACCAGTAAGATCTGCTGTAGCATGTTTTGACTGAATGTCTGGAAGCCACTTCAGAATTTTGATGAACTGAAATTTGGTATATTATGGAACAATGACTAGTAAAGATACTTGTCATAATTCAAAGTCCCTTTTGTTAAGAGCTGATAACTCTTTAACGTTCATCGTCGAGGGTGAAATGGCTTTTCAAGTATCCACAGGAAATGCCTAAGACTCACTTATACTACGGTACCCATTTTAGCTTTGATTCACAAGTGAAAGCCGCCTGGTTATCTGACGTTATGTAGATTGCTTCTCCTTTGAGAGCTTGTTTAAGTTTATTGAGCACACAGATTTATTGCTTGAGATATAATGAAACCGTTGTGTATGGATTCCTTTATTTGGCACTAGGGACCAAATAAAATCGATCCAGTTTCTGCTGACTCTAGTTTAGAAATATCCGTAAACCAGGACAGAGAGTCTATTTGGAAGAGTGGCCTTATTACTGTCCACCGAAGGCGATTACCAAAAACTCTCTTGTGTAGCTTTTGTTTCAGAAATTATGAGTGGCCTACGAGATCTCCAAGCTTGAAGTGTTTTGTCTTGCACAGTGCAAAGACGTTGGCCCAAGAATCAATTCCATTACTGCACTTGGACAGGTATTCATAGCGCCTGTGGTATGTGATACAAAGAAAAACTATCGTTGCGCTTCCGCAAAGACGCTTGTGCTGTGTTTTGTTACATTTTTGCCGCCGTACTAATGATGCATGAGTGATCATTGGTCCAAATACGGTGATGTATGGCCAGTGGTTCGTTTCTGCCTGCAATCTCTAGTTTTTGCTAGAAGGACAGCGGCTTGTGTCCGAGGCTGCTACGGGATTTGTTTTGATGATTTTGTTAATGTATAAATTGCATGTGGACTTTTGCGTATTCAGGTTTCAGGTATCTGCGTTGACATTAAGGGTAATGTGATTGAAGTGAGAGATCGATGCATTCGATCAGTTACCGTACGATGATGCTATTTGGGAAAAATATTGTTGACAGTGGCGGGAGAGCTGTAATTATGGACGAAGTCTGTACCAGTCTGTCTCGAAATAATAAGCTAGAATGGGCGAGCATCCTGCCCAAGATCTACGAATGAGGCGATGTGTAGCACTGATAGTGAGAGAATGTATTGGATGTACCGTGTTAGCGTGAATAATATAGCGCTGTGCAGACAGTTCAAATCTGAGTGAACTTTTATCAATTGTTCATGGTATAATTTGTATGAAGTTATTCAAGTTCCTGCGCGTCCATGTTCCAAAACTCTGAGTCGTTACGGATGGAACTTTCATGAATATTGAAATTTAGGTACAAATATGGTAGTGGTTTGAAATAGTCCCTGAGTGTATTCCCAGAACATACTATATGACTATATTGAATTTCCGGTGAGCATGGTCGTAGCTATAAAACTTGGCGTTTTGGTTTTGATGGGGCTGTGGCCGATCAGGCTCCTCGTGACCGTTTTCGGGGTGACCATTCCAGTTTTGTCAAATTGTGAATTTGTTGAATGTTTAAATTGTGGCAAGCTAGATCATCCGCAGAGGAGTTGCACAGGATAGCTGGTGCCCGGACTGGAGCCTGCCGCGGTTGCGAAGCCGACTGTTTTACCTGAAAAACAATTGAGCAACAGAAATCTGTCAGCCATTGGAAGCAGAGAAGTCTGACAAGACGGGACTTGCTTTTCAAATGTTTGTCTTAATGTTTGGGACGCCTAAGTGCAGCATGATGGACGCTGGAACAAATTGCTTTAAAATATTTTGATCGTATCCAAGGATAAATTTAATTGAAGAAAGTTCATCGGATGATGGATACAAAGGAAGATAAAAAAAAATGTTTCTACATCTCCTCTTGCAAACGTTTCAGTATATTATTTTACCTTCATCAAGTGCTACAATAAAAATATATGACACAAATCAACAACAATCATTTTCCAGAGTATAATCAAGCAATTATAAACAACAATTTTTTATAAAATACCTGTGAGGATTTGTAGGCCAAACGAGAAACTATATAAAAGACAGCATCCCTGTAACAGTGTAAGATCAACTGACTAAAACCTACTAACCTCCAATAAGAGCAAAAACCAACTTGTCAAAAAATAAACTAAAAAACACTAAGCCAAAATACAGTTAGGAAAACGAAAAGAAGAACTATCTGTTTGAATTATTTAACAAATTTAGAACATTTTGATAGCTTTAAGCTTAAGCATGCCGGATTATTTCGATTTGGTACTACGTATTATTTACATAACACATGAATCCATGTTCTAATTTTTAAGTAGAGCGGTTCATGCGTACAATAATGAACCTTCTGGAGGTTGAGACCACAATTTAGTTAGGCTAATCGAGTGGATCGTTGAAAATCCACAGGGGTGACTAAAACTTTGAAGAGCCGATAAACTTTTATAACAAAAGTGGCTAAGGAGCAATTGAGGCGTTGGTCTGGACATTGGACATTTTCGTTAAATTCTTTAGAATTATTAACCGTGATGGAAGATGACATGCTACTGGATGCCTCTATCACGGTGTTTCGGTATGCTACTGTGATACCTCTGCCGAAGGTAACATGCTAACTAGGTGCCTCTGTCGTGTGGTTTTCCGAGCTGGTTAAGCGATGACGGAATAGTGTTCCATTGCTGGGTAAGCAATGACGCTGTGGTTTTCCGAGCTGATTAAGCAATGACGGAATAGTGTTCCATTGCTGGGTAAGCAATGACGGTGTGGTTTTCCGAGCTGGTTAAGCGATGACGAAACGGTGTTCCATTGCTGGGTAAGCAATGACGGTATGGTTTTCTTGCGCTGGTTAAGCGAAGATGGAATAGCGATCGATTGCTGGTTAAGCAATGATGGTCTGTCGCTGTTGGACAAGCTTTAACAATGCTTGAATACTGATATTGGTAGTCATGTATTTACTGGTGAAATGTATTGTCACAGAAATATGTTTTGTTTGACGTCTTGTAAAAAAGGCGTCCATTAAATAATTTAGTGTACTATAGCTAAATTTTGAGCTTAATATAAATGTGAACAAAGTTGTAACTATTTGAGCACTTATTGGTCAGAGATAGCCGAGCGAAAATGCTGTGGATAAATTCTCTGTTTTCAGATAGTTCACACGAGGACGTGTGAAACGTCAGAATGGCCGTGTCGGAGATTGTAATATCAAAGCATATCGTAACGATCATTTAATGCATCAAGTATTACATGAATCACTTATTATCTTTTAATTGTATTGTCGTAATCGAAACGTCAAGCATTCTTGGCTACAATGCTTGGATGGAATCAGTGTGTAGCGGTGCTCAGGAAGTGAGTGCAGGTACGCCTCGCTGAGATCATCACGTTGATATTATCGCTGTGGTTCTGAAATACTGTTGGTCGACTTAGAGTTTGCCAGTGATACTACCCCGCGAACTAAATTGACATTTGCTTACCCGACTCCAAGGACAAACTACTTACTACGTTCACCTGTCAGGCAGATGTGTATTATTTACAACAAATTTAGATATATTTTCTAACAGCATTTCTAGGTTCAAGAAAGTACTGTCTGCTATACTTCTTGCAAGAACCGATAATTTATAATTTAAATTTAATAATAGTTAATTTTTACATACATATATATATATATATATATATATATATATATATATATATATATATATATATATATATATATGTATGTAAAAATTAACTATTATTAAATTTAAATTATAAATTATCGGTTCTTGCAAGAAGTATAGCAGACAGTACTTTCTTGAACCTAGAAATGCTGTTAGAAAATATATCTAAATTTGTTGTAAATAATACACATCTGCCTGACAGGTGAACGTAGTAAGTAGTTTGTCCTTGGAGTCGGGTAAGCAAATGTCAATTTAGTTCGAGATCGAGGAACAAGAAGATTTATTTTAGAGGATAGCCGACTCATCTACCGAATTATTGACCAATTGACCTTTTTTACAGTGTACGTCATAATCTTACATTTATTGTACTTAAACAAAAGTTTGGAGGTAGAAGACCAAGCTAGAATTTTATTTATTTCAGATTGAAATTTTATATAATCATCAGTTGAGTTTATGACGCGGTAAAGTTTAATGTCATCTGCATATAACAAGATATGGGAGTAATGGATGTGATTAATAATGTCATTGATGAATAGAAGAAACAATAAAGGATAACATTTAAGTTTGCCTAGTAAAACTGTATGACTGACTTTGTCGAAGGCAAAATCTGTGTATATAACATCAATTTGTTTATTGTCATGCAGGGAGTTAAGTGTGAACTCTGTAAAATTCATTAGGTTTGAAGTGGTAGACCTACCACTGATGAATCCGTGTTGGTGGATAGATATATTGTTATGCACATTAGATGATGCAATTAAAGAGTGTCAAAGTAAAACAAAGAAATTTGTATTAGGATATAAAAACCTACAACCAATGTTCCTAGAAACCTGTGCGTTTGCCGACGACATAATACTGTTCGCTAACTCAAAAGAGAACTTGGAAAAGAACTTAAATACATGGCAAGAAATTCTCTCATCGCGCAATTTATACCTAATTATAGAAAAAAAAAACTAAATGCATGGTGATCAGTAGTAGAAATTTGAAAGTCGAGATCAAACTAAATAATGAAATCGTCTAACAAGTAAGCACATTTAAATCCCTAGGAAGCACAAATAGAGTTTACCAGGTCATACAACAAAAATTTCTTAACCATAAAGACATAACAACCAAAACCAAATTCTCCATATATAAATCGGTATACTTGCCTGTACTACTATACAGCGGCGAAAACTGGGTACTCACATATAAGCAACAAAAAAGAATACAAGCAGTAGAAATGAAATACATAAGACGAGTACTAGGAATTAGAAGAATTGAAAAGCGAAGAAATGAAGACATTAAAAAACAAGCCGAAGTCAAATCGACTACAAGAAATATAATCTTTTGCAAGGAACTTTCTGTATGAATTTTTTACAAAATACATAGAACTGACGGAAGGTGACCACATCAGATTTTTTTGTATTTGTATTTTGATTTAACAATGTTCATTTGCTATTCCACGAAGACTGTTTTAAGAGAGATTAAATTTTACCCTACATTCATCCTATCGCTAACTAGTAATTATTAATTACATTTAGCAAAAACTTAATGAATTACAAAACCCATAAATTCATCCCTATATGACCCACCATTAAGAAAGGCAATCAGAGTCGCAGAAAACCTACATATATCCCAATATCCCGCCAACAAAAAATAAATAACCTCAATAAAAGCCTCCTCACAAACTTGCCGTACTTGGCTACATCTGTTTCCCTCTTCTCGCCCTGCTTTCTGCCGGAGAACTTCCCGGCAATCACACATCTAGCTCGGTGAGATTGAGAAATAGCTTTGATTTATCGGATATCTTCACGGCGTTCCACGCATAGTAGGCCTTGGAAATCGGAAGGGATTAGATGCTCGCACCTTGCTAAGGGTAAGAGTGACGGTGTGTGATGCACGAGCCCGGAACTTTGATCTTGACCCGGAAACGCAATCAGAATCTCATTAAATTGTCGCGCGAGACTGGAATTTTCACCAGTTTTTATGAATGGGTTAGGGGGCACGGGTTAATTGTTGGGAATATTTTAATAAGGTAATATGGGCAGCATGCAGATAGATGCTTGTATATGATAGGGAACCTGGATTATCTAATGAATATTAATTATAAAATCACTGTTCTTTATTAAATGTAAATGGATTTCAGCATAACAAAATTCATGATTTTAAATAATTAAAAAAATATAAAAGATTTAGACCCGGTTTTATAAAAAAAAATTTATCTATGATTAAATTTTACTTTCAAAGTAAATTGAATTGTATGAACATATTTGAATCAGTTTTTATGACATTATATTCACTGCTGCCAAAAAATCGTGTTGCATTTGTTTAATTTTTTAAATTTACTTTGGAAGTAAAATTTAAACATAGATTATTTTCTATGAAACCGGGCATTAATTTTATAATTCATTCAAAACTTGTATTTATAATAAATTATGTACAATTTAATTAATTCCATTTTAATTTCAGTTATATTTATCTATAAAAATATGACAATAATACAGTACATACGAGTATTTTTAGTGCAACACATTGGGACCAAGTGGTATTAGGTAATAATAATATCTGATAAAAATAATAATACTTTATTTGTTCTTAAAACCTACAGCTTTGTACAAAAGCTGGTAACGATATACATAATTATGTAATGTAGGAACCCCAACAAAATATTTATATAATAAAAAATATATTACAAATAATTTTCTAGATATCAAAAATATATTAAATATTTTATATGTATATTAAAAATATGTTGCAAAATGTACCTATGTATATATTTACGGACATATAGTATAGAACAAAATATGTGAAAAAGGCCTAATAAGAATGGGTCCGTAAACTAACCGTTTCAAAGGTATGAGCTATTTTCCGAAATGTATTATCAAAGAAAATAAGAAACAGCGTGTGGTATCAAATTTGTCAAATTCAAACAGTTGTGCGGGATGTTATACATACTTACTAGTTATATAATAATTTGGAATATCTTGATCAAAATTTGTCGTACTTGATTTGTCAATTATATATTCTCCATATTCCTCAGGTTTACAAAGAATGTCTGGATTGTTTTTCGCTGAACCCATAACCCAGTTTCGAGCGCCGCATATTTACACTTACATCATTTCGAATTGGTACCAGTTCATGCATGGGCTAACATGCCAGTTGATATACGCGTTCTAGCTGAATTACAAGTTGCAGCAAATGAGCAACAATTCAAACAACTAAAATGTCAAAAAATTCTACTGTACAAAAAAGTAGTTCTTTTTTTTATCGTATGGCATACTTTACAGAATACGATTATGAAGGTACAACAAATAAGGTATATATAAGTAGTTCTGCAACAATATAACAACAATGAGATGATGGCTTCAATTACATATTCTAATACACAGTTTTTTTTTTCAAAAAAACAGCTTCAATGTGCATACAGTACACAAAATACGAAACACTGAACTACAATTGACGCTAAACCAAAGTTAAACTTTCCAATAATCAAAATTACGTAAAACAATAATCATTACAGAATCAACAACAATTAATCGCCAAATAAAGTCGTACTACTTTATCACAGTCCTCTTATGCAACAATGAGTACAATTGGACTCGAGTTCTCCATCGCGACAATCAACACAACAAAAGGGTAGAACGATGTAAACAAAAATATTACTTAGCTTACGTGGCGTCTTCGAGGAAATATGGACTATGCAGTAAGGCAACGGTGACGACGAGCAGCTTTCCACGGGTATAGGATGTCCCAACAATGTGATGATGACGGTAGTGTCTCAATTTCAAGAAGCGATGGTGATACTGCACAAATCCGGATAAACCGATGAAAGATTTCGCCAACAATGAAATCTTTCTTGTACCCGTGATACGAAGTATTCCGCCAATATGCGAATTCATTCCACTCGACGTTAAGATGTTCCCAACTTTTACAACCGCGTCTGTGTGAATATTTACTCTTAGCTACAAATATTACAAAACAATTCACTCTGAAAATTTTAAAAACGAATTCAAAATACTGATTCTTAAATAACAACCGAGCACTACTTACACGTCCATAACTAAATCACCTCATACCGGCCATATGCCACTACGATGGTTAAAGATATTACATTTTTCCCGAAACCACATTTCGTACCAGGGACTCACGTCTAACACGGACCTCGTTCCATGCCAGAGTCTTGACGATTGAAGATATTATTTTCCAGACATCAAAAATCCACCAGAAAACACACAGCGCTAAAGTAAAGCAAACAAGTAACATGAAGAAGAAACAATAACATGCAGTCGGCAGTATGAGTAGGCAGTTTAAGCGGTCAGTTTGGGTGTGCTGTTTGAGTGGGCAGTTTGGTTGAACAGGTTCCGTAGGCAGTATGGATAGGTAGTTTGTGTGGGTAGTATGAATAGGTAGTTTGAATGACAGTTTGGGATGAGCAGTTTGGGTAGGCAGTTTCAGTGGGCAGTTTTGGTGGGCATGCTGCGTGAGCAGTTTAGGTGAGCATATAGCTGGGGCTGTTTGGGTGGCCAGGTTGCAGGGGCAAGCGAGAAAAAAAATGGTTTTACATTGTGCGTAGACAGGTTGGATGCACGTAAAGACTATTATAAAATACTGTCGGCTGAGCCCTAGGGGAAGCTCGGCGTAGCCGAGTTTTCGCTAGTCATATATACTAAAAGGCATGAATTCATCTATACTTTCATCACTCAGTGAAGATCGGAAATTTTTCAGAAAGGCTACAGCTTAAATGGTTTGAGCAATTTTGTTGAAATTTGTTTCATGTTGTAGGATTTTATTGTCTTCAGTGCCCTCGTAATGTGTAAAATTTCTGTAGGATGCATAGTTTTTGAGTAAAAAATTATAAAAAGTTGAAAATTTAAATTAAGACAATAAGTCTCAGTTAGATCACAGTGCTCCTTGTAAAATTTAAGACGAAGAACGCCATGTTTGACATGTCATTTTGAACCTTCAAATGCATCTATTTATGAAATGAGGACAATTTGAAAGAAGTTTATATCATAATCATAAATTAACTAGATACATAACAGATATTCCTAATTAGACTAATGTGAAGTCCGTACACAAATGTGTATTTTCCACTCCGCAAAATGTGAAAAAAAATGACCGAAGATGGCTAGTCGGTGGCCGACAAAAAATTTCAAATTTGCGGTAAAAGTAATGTTTAAATATTTCGAGCATCACACTATAGTTCTTTAAAAAAATTTATAGGAGATAAATACTGTATCTGGAATACATTTTTGAAGTCGGAAATGAGATATTTTAGCCGTGTCCGAGGTAATTTACTATAAAACACAAATTTTATGGCTATTTCTTTATTATT
Organism: Harpalus rubripes; assembly: GCA_963082715.1. Taxonomy (NCBI): domain Eukaryota; kingdom Metazoa; phylum Arthropoda; class Insecta; order Coleoptera; family Carabidae; genus Harpalus; species Harpalus rubripes. The sequence continues at coordinate 10,199,812 of OY720464.1, forward strand.
ATATACTCTACTGTAAATAATAAAAGTACTAAAATGTAGTAAACAATGTAAGTAGAATTAAGTTTTTCAGTTAAAACAGCTGTAAATAAGTGAGTTCAGTAAACTATTTTAAATCAGCCAGGTGCCAGGTAACTTAAGTCTGGACAGGAAAAACGCGGGATAATGTATTAAACTTACTTGCAAAGAGTATAGCTATAACAAAGGTAAGTGATAACTGAATAACTTACTGAATAGCAATATAATATTTACATAATTCATGAGGCAAACAACAATTAAAATATTTCCTTTAAAATGTTGTGGTTTAAAAACCATGTACTTTACATATTTATCATGTAAAATGTCTTGATTACAACAATATTTTATAATAATATAATCACAACACAGCATTTGTAATTGAGCACTAAAACTTGCCAAACAAAATGTCAAAATTATCAGCTCAGCAAGGTCGCTGGAAGAACATGATGTTTAAAAATACTAAATAACACGGAAATATGACTAAGGGGTCTATTCAGAACTCAATATTTGTGTAATCGTTATGGTCTCTATGGTTGTTAAGTACTATAATAGTATATTAAAGAACGTGTTTTATAAGACATGTTTTTTTCGCACGCGTCAAAATTTACAATTACATTTACTTACTCAATTTGTGATTATATTTGTAACCATTTGTACATTTTCATGTAAATAATCTTACCTAAATAAAAAAAAAATAATAATAATTTCGACATTATATTATTAAAATGAATTGTCAATTAACTAAAAATAAATTAGGTAAAAATGGGTTAAAGAAACGTCATCTAGTACCTACCGTCTAAAACAAAAAATTATTGCGTATCGTAATGACTTCATTATGAACGCAAAAAAAGATTGTTAAAATCGAATTTGGTATTCCCAGTACTGAAAGTGGTTACTGTCAACAATTGTTAAGCGTTTTGACAGTCTTTATCATAATGACTGCTAAAACTATGTATTTATGGTTGTTATCACGTTGTTATTTGACATGTGACAGCTTATTATATCAATCATATATTATTAATATTGACCTTTCTGCCAAATATTGGTGTTTTTATATTTTAGCATGATGCAGTTTATTATACGTATAGATTCTCCTTCGACTTAAATAATGATCATAAGAACGATAAAACTGTGGTGGAAGAAAATTACTCTTGACATTCTGTGGTATTCTTGAAAACTCTTTGTGATGTGTAATGTTTCTCTTACATATTTAGTCAAAATAATTTTTTTAAATATTCCCATAAATTTTCAATCACGTTGAGGTCATTTGTAGGAATTAACAAAGCCGTTGTAAATAATGTAGAAGTTTCCGAATATGACATAAATATCATATTGTTCTTTAGTTGTTTTGGGAAAACGTTTGCGTACTAAATGTAATTAGCAATACATTATTTAAAAAAATTAAAGCGTTGACAGATAAGATTAAGGTTAGACTAGGTTCATATATGTCTGGTTCATTCACAAGTATTATTTTGTAAAGATTCTTAATAATACCGACCAACTGACGTAAGTTCCGAATTGACAAATTCACAAAGATTGTTACAAATGTCTTTATGATAACAATCTTTATATGCATAGCAACCTTTATGATTGATTTTTCTGAATACGCCACAAGAGCTAAAATAAGAAAACAGGTAAGTTACTGAATAGAATTGAAACATATTTTACATGAACTGACATTCATAGAAACAACTAGAACACAACGTGACCAATAGACCCATGAGAAACAACAACAGAAGTTATTCATCAGACAGAGACAAGCACAAAAAGGTATATAAATGGGAATTACAACAATACACGAAGAATAGATAGAGAAAAGTAATAATTCGACTAGGGAACTCCAGATTTAAAATGATAGGCAGATGCGTATTCCCCAGAATAAGAATAAGGAGTAAAAATTTTATGACCAAAATTCAGACCGAAACAACAATCTAAAATAACAATATGAATTAACAAAATAGGACGTAACAGCCTTACATTAATCAAATAATTGAATGTCAATTATAATATGACATCAATATTAAAAATGTCCTTATACACAATAAGAAAGTAATAAAAAGCTTACGCAATAGTGTCAAATATAAATTTATAGTAAGTACAAATAGTGTTTTATTAGTTGCCGTTTGTAATCGGGCAAAGAGTTGGGGAATTTCGAACAAACTCTTGCAATTGCAAATAATTTATTTCAAGATCCAGTACTTCATATACAATTTTGACATTGTCAGATAAGCTATAAAAGATTATAGTATGAAAGTACAAAATTAATTTTTACAAGAATTAATGTATTTCTTATAATTGTTTAGTTAAATTGTTAAATTATAATGTAGATATTTTGTATTCAATTCCAGTTTAGAAATAGTGCAAGTACCTAGAGTAGTGTAATAAATTTCAATAAACAAATAATTTGAAAATGCCCTAATGGGGAGATTAAATCTTCTTAGACTGCCGTGCTTATTTCGCTTCGGGGTTGTTAACAACGTAAAGCAGTTATCGCGGCATACATTACATGCCGGGTAATGTAAGGAAACTGCATCGCACAACACAATAAATAAAAACAAACGTATCTTCAGCAAATTTCCCCACAGAGGAAGCATTAATGAAACGGCAATTAACATCCTTGAACGAATAAATTAATGATACTAACTGTAGGTATCAATAAAAGCTAATTCAAAAAGATATTTAAATTTTATTTTATACAAATATACAGACAACACATAGTACCTGTTTACAATGGGGTAAGTATGTGACCTCGATAATTTAGAGAAAATATTAATAAATACTTTATATAGTTAGAGTTAAAAACAACAAACCCGTATTTTTAATTAGTTAAGTATTATTAGATTATGAGAAAAATTACATTGAAAATTGAGTGACGTGACTTGTAGTCAAGTTATAAGAGCGAGAGCGAAAGAGCTAGATAGAGATATCTATTCCTCAATGATGACGTTACAGAAGTTTTACTGTCGTTCTTTTTCGGATTCCTTTTAATATTTCACAAATTTTAAATACAAGTGTATTATTTTAAATTTTATTATAAGATGGATTAAAAAACGTAATTTTTGTGGAAATATTTACGTGATTATTTAGCAGTTTTGAAATCACGCTCTTCATTTGTATAAATATTCATTTTCTAATAATTTTAGACAATTAAACTAGAGATAAATTCAAATTGTTAAAAACGACAAATAAGTTAACTTACTTTGGGACAGATAAAACGTTAAGCATTTATTTATTTTTTGTTCAATTTTTCTGAGCATATTATGATACTGAAGCATTTCTCTGTATTTACGATTAATTTTCAAATCTGTGCTAAAACGCCCGCGTACTTTCCTTTCAATTTTATTTCTATGATGTAAATGACAGTAAAATTTATTTTTATGCAATTTATTTCCATGTGAAAATAATGCCGGATAATGATGCTAATACCTTTAGCATTGTCGCTACTGTCATCCTTTCTCCATGCTTCTATGGCAGAGGGTTATGTGTTTTTGTGTGCAGAAGGCATTTGTTTCAACAAAAACATTTCGCATCTCTCCACGGTAGTTGTTGCTGTGCCAATAGTTATTTGTATATCAAGGCCACGAAATCACTCTTTAGCGTACCGAGAGAAAAATTGTCGCCGAGGCCGCTTGCGGCCGAGGCAAGACAATCTCGAGGGCGCTAAAGGATTTCGCGGACAAGGTGTACACAATATTTTTTGTGCAACCGTAAAAAATATGTAATTACAAAGTTTATTAATTTTAAACAGTTTCATTGTATATAGAAAGTTAGCTTTCACGGTGGCTATGGGATTAACATTTGATAAACAAAACCATGCAATTTTCAAGTGTCAAAGTGATTATTTACCTAATTTCGCGGCCGCTACCATGACAACGTCCGCGAAATGAATTTCGCGGCCGTTACCATAACAACGGTTGCGAAATTTAATTTCGCGGCCTGTATTGCGGCTGCGAAATGCTTATTTCGTGTCCGGTTGCACAAAAAATAAATTAGGTCACATTTGCGGTAATGACGTTTCACAAAATTCAGCGAAATATGTGTACTATATATCACTGAATGCTGGCAACAATATGCACATTGACAAGATACTCATTTTACTACATTATTCCAAATGAACTCTTTCATATTTAAATATGCATTACATTCCAACATATTTAAAAAGTCACAGTACAGCATTAGACGTGTATGTATTTTTATTATATACCAGTGTGAAAAATAGTATAAAATGTAACTCTACTTATTTTTATAATAGTACAAGTGCAGCGAAATAACTTTGTATTCATTTTATTTTGTACTACAAACAGTAGAAACTTATCTACGTACATACATTTTATTTATTTTTAAAAACTCGTTGACTTCCTTAACTTGTTTCACTTAAGCACAAAAAATGTAGCGCAATAAACAATGTAGTAATTTTTAATTATAAGAAATATTTATGTTGGAAATTTTTTATTTTTTAATACCACTATAATTTTTAATTAAAATTCCACGTAAGATAACTTATAATTAGTTGAAAAGAACAAAAGTCACGTCATATGGTCGTAACTCACGAAATAGAAAAATGACGTTCAAAATGGGTTATATTTAAATTTCAGCGCATGTAAAATTTTTTCCTTCATTCCTTTATAATTTGATTTATTAAACGCACGGAAACAAATTTCTCCTTATTTTTTTTTCGCAAATTAAAAGTTTAATTAGCGTTTACTAGAAGCCGTAACTATGGCATTTCGTGTTGCTTAAAACAGAATTAATAGCTCAATAATAACAGTTACTTCTGTTTCAATATATTACTAGAATAATTTACAATTATGGAATAATATATTATTGTAACATGGGACTCTTGCGCGTCGCCGCCACTGTAAGCGAGTGTCTATTTATAGCGGTGACGTAATCGCGCTAGTAGCCCGCCGATGTAAACAGACTGGTCGCGACGTGTTTAATTACTTCCGGTCGCCTGAACCTTTTGTGTTCATTGTTATTATGTGTTCGAATATTCTAGACTGTTTTAGAAAATAATGGCAGCTGTATATAAGAGACGTAGATATGCTCGAGTTAGTTCAGTTGAGTCCCTGATCACACAACATTAGTTTTGTGATCGGGGGTTGACTTACATAGTTCCATTAGTGAAAATGGCCAGACACTTACATTAGTTAGTTACATGGAGAGACATAGAGATGTTCATATAGAGTGATAGTGAGTTTGAGAAGCACAGCAGTATCGTGGTGAGCGTATGCAGTTGGTGTCGAGTAGGTACTCGGGAAGTTACTGGTATATTGGGATAGCTGTGGATGTAAATAGTGTTGACGAGTATTGGGAAGCTATAGTGTGCAAGAACAGTAACGGCGAGTCGGAAAGTCACTGGTATACCAGGATAGCTGTTAAAGAGAATACTCGGTAGTGTTGAAGAGTATTCGGAAGCTAGGTATATGGGGGCAGTAACGGCAAGTGGAAGCCAATACTCGGCATTGGTGTTGAAGATTATGGCATACGGATAATTGGTGATACTGAGGCTGTGGAAGGAGTGAAAGAGTTACATAAATAAACAGACAGTGAGGTGAAAGGTGTGACTTCTGTCCGAGCAGTTGAATATACAGACGCTGTATAGTCAGTTGAGTATATAGACGCTGTGGAGGTCGGTAGGCGGACAGTTGAACATGATATAAGTATATAATGATATAAATATAGTGATATAAATATCGCGTAAACAGTCTACAAGAGTCTGCAACAGACCGGCAGTCTAAGATTGGAACGCGTAGTGAAATAAATAATTTGTAATATCGTGGAAATAAATAGTAGTGTTAATTGGTTAAGTAAATAGTGTTACTGTTAGTTTTATATAGTTAATTATAGTTTTAATCTTAATTAGTTTTTAATAATTGTTTAATATAATTAATAGTAACTTTCTTTATAGTTTAATAAACACTTAATTTTAATTAGTAATAATTGTCTAATATTTACACTTCACCCAGATAAATAAAAACGTTACATTATGGTGTACTATTAATACCAGTTGTTGTAAGTGGCTATTGTAATAAAAGAAGCTGGATGTTTTGTGATACCGAAGGACAGCTTGGAATAACCACGTGTCACGAGCATACGGTGATAGACTTATCAAAGAGGCTCAAGACCACTAAGCAAAAGTGACCAAGAAAGACCATTGAAACGATGGGTAGAAAACTGGGCCAACACATCGACCGACTCACCGTAAATACGTGAAGAAAAACAGGTGTAACACCTACATAAAAGAAGATAAATGGTAATAATTTAATTATTAATAAATTTAACTTACGCAAAAATGTGTTATTAACGGAAACAAAGATCCATCATTCTTACCACGTTAAGCCACGAAATGGAAATTTCCAAGGCATTGCCATTTAAAAAATGTGTGTTGAATATCATTTTTAGCCTTAAGTATTTTATTAAAAAAGTTAAATAAAAATTATCTAATATTGTTGGGTCTTCACGACCCCAATACTACTCTCTTCATATGCTTCAATCAGTAATCTGTGTCATTCGTAGTTCAGTATCACTGTTGACAAGCAATGTGCCTCTCTTTTGGGGAGATTACTGCACAAACATTTTCGCAATTTATTTTATTTTGTTTTTTCTCGGGTATTATTAATTTGTTGAAAATATTTGTTATCGTAATAGTCCGGGAGGCAGCGTTGCATTTTTGTCAGTGTTTTCATCCCTCACAGTTTTTGTATTAAATGATAGTTTGAATATATCTATTAAACAAACTAAGCGTCAGCTGTTTGCATCTGAGTGGAGCTGGATATGACGACATTGGAAACATGTCGAAAAAAAAAATTGTGTAAATCATTTCAATACTCTTGAAAATTTGTCAATCTGTAGTTTAAATAATATTAAACATGAAAATAATCGTCAGCTGCACTGAAAATGAGGGATTATACGTCAGCTACCCCTTGAGCGGTACATGGCGGGAGGTATTGTGTTGGCCACACCAGATTTTTTATTTTCTGTCCTAATTCATTAAATATATTATTTTATTCCTATAGAGCGCGAACAAACACGTGACTCGAGGGACCTTGACGTGCTTAGAATCGGCTGATTTGTGTGCGCATGTCATTTTGACAAGAACAATGTCATGTTGACAAGACCAATGTTTTGACTTATTTTGATTTTTAACTGCAAAAATGTTATTATTTTTAATTACATGTGTTTTACTGCCTAAAAATTGTAAAATATTAACATTTTAGCAATTCAAAATCAAAATATATTTTAAAATAGTTTTTCATTAAAATCTATTATAGGCTACAAGTAAAGTACCACTTCTGGAAATTATGTAATTACCAAAAAGGGAGGTGCACAACTAGATGTTATAGCAGTTCTAAATACAATGTTTCAATTTTTTACGGCTTACCGTTTTTGAGTTATGCAAAATACGTACGTACGTACAGACGTCATGACGAAATTAGTCAAACTGGATTCAGGGATGGTCAAAATGGATATTTCCGCTGATATCTGAAAACCAAAATTTTTCGCGATTGCAATACTTCCTTTACTATGTACAAGGAAGTATAAAATTAAAACCCGGAAATTTGGATTAAATTAATTTCATTCTATTCGAAATTTTTATGTTTAATAGTTTAGAGACTATATTTACGGAGAATGATAGTCAGCTGATGATATAATGGGGGTAAGATCGTCAGTCAGACCGCTCTTTGAATTATACAACGCTGAAATTGTATGCGCGCTAAACAGCTATAACCCCTAGCTGACGGTTTTTCCCCTATTGGAAGCGCAGCTGATTATTGTTTTTAGCATTTCAATAACATAATAAATACGCTGTAAAAATTTGGTAAGGGATGAAATGATTTTACACCTCCACTTTTATTTCCGGTTTATAGGGGTAGCTGACGTATAATCCCCCATTTTCAGTGCAACTGACGATTATTTTCATGTTTAATATTATTGAAACTACAGATTGACAAATTTTCAAGAGTATTAAAATGATTAAAAAAATTTTTTTTTTCGACATGTTTCCAATATCGTCATAGTCAGCTCCACCCCCACTGGAGTAGCTGACGCTTGGATCTTTAAATGATTGCCCGAGAAAAAAAAATTCCAATAAAAATCGTGAGGGATGAAATGATCTTGTCATCTGCAACGCTGCCTCCCGGACTATAACATGCAAAAGCAATATAAAAAATCCGATGTGGCCAGAACATTACCTTCCGTCAGTTATATGAGGTATTTACGAAAATTCTTCCGGCGAACTGTTACCGGTAAACAGCTTTTTATCAGGTTATAGTTACCGGAATCGATATTTTAAGAACGCAAGTGGTAAACAGGGTAAATCCCTCGGTAAATCCATAACCTATGAAAAAATTTGAAAATTTAAAACAGGTTAGAAATTTGACGTAGTTAACAAACTGAGCAGAGTCCTACTTTGAACACATTTCCACTTTTAACGCGCGCGCTTCGCTTTGCATCACTTCCTTTTTTGAGATTAGATTCTTCATGAATCCGGTATATGGATCTGGTAGATATTGAACAATTTTCGAAGACGGTAACTTTTTATCACTCGTGTTTTCGAACACAGTCAGTAGATGCGGTATCAACCGGTAGAATTTTCGTAAATACGTATGTATTTTCTATAAAATCCATACAGAAAGTTCCTTGCAAAACATTATAAATTTCTTGTATGTACATTACTTTTCGACAGTTGTATATATTTTATACAGAAAGTTCCTATAAAGATCCTATATTTCGAGTAAAATTATAACACAAATATACCTCGAATATGTCAATTGCACTTGACACTGACATCTTTCAATCAGAATGTTCTTAATATAGTAGCTGTTTCTAGCATAGCTGGCTAATTTATGAAATTTAATTTCTTTATAATTTATAACTCTATATCCTTTTAATATGTAGTACAAAATGCAGTCAAATCGTATAGAGAATACAATGTTCTTTAATATTTATAATAACATTAAATGTGAAAAATGATATTTTTGCTAAGTTCTAGACGTGTCGTATTTCTGCTCTCAGATTTTTCTTTTTTCTTTATAAAATGCCGGATACTCGAAGTAAAATAAAAAGTGCTGAGCCTGACATTGTAGGCGATACTAACGCGGATATTATAAGTGCTTTGAAAAATATTTTAACGGAACAAATCGCTGTTTTAACTAATAAGTTTGAAAGTGAAATTCAAAAATTAAAAAGTGAACTTACCGATTGTAAAAATCTTATCACTAATCAAAGTGCTATTTTACACGAACTTTCACTGAAGAACAACACCAATGCCAACTTTAAAGAGAGTGCTTTAAGCGATTCACAGCCGATAGATCGCAAGAAGCAAACTACCAAAAATCAACCCGCCATCTCAAAATTAAACGCCATTAATTTAATTAACAATGAGCAGCAAGTTCTGACGAACTCACAGAATATATCTGCAAATGAATTGTCACCTACCGATTTGCAACCAACCCCACATCTCCGTACTGCACATCAGCCAACTACAGAACGTACTTTCGGCAACGCTATATCAAATACTGAGGACAAAATCTGCGGCGCTCCCCGACGTGCCTGGATCAATGTAAGCCGCATCAGGAACAAGGATGCTACCGCAGGCGATCTTCTTGATCATCTAGGCAAGCAAGGTTTAAAAGTCTCGCGTAATTTTTCTTGTGATAAAATAACACATGACGGCGATTTCGCGTCTTTCAAACTTGGAATTCCATACGAATTGCTTAGTAACATTTATAATCCATCTATCTGGCCCAAGGGGGTCTTAGTAAAAAGATTCTGGTTCCCGCGAAACAAGAAAAACAATAATAATACTTTTTTAGAGAGAGATGTGAGCCTCCAACCAACAACATAAATAATCTGTCGAGTTTAACTATGTACTACCAGAACGTACGCAGTTTAAAAAATAAAATACAGCAATTTGTTTCATCTGTAGCAAATTCAGAATATGATATCATTACTTTAAGCGAAACATGGTTAACCTCTGAAATATACAATGAAGAGTTATTCTCTTCCGAAATGTATCAAGTTGTAAGGCGTGATCGCAACTTTACCGCCACTAATTTAACACGTAGCGGAGGAGTCCTTTTAGCTTTTAATCGTCTAGTAAAAGTGGATCAGATTGACTTATCATATTTTAGTCACATATTACCTTTCATTGTCATTGTTGGATGTAAATGTACATTACCGTTCGGTCCTGTCTACATAATACTTGTCTATATTCCTTTCACTCCTACACATTCTGATTTACAAACACTTTTAGAAAATCTTGAACTTATTCTCATTGACAAGGAGAACATACTAATATTAGGTGATTTTAATATACCAAAATTCATACATCCTAACGATGATACAGTTTGTACTACATTAAAAGATTTTGCAACACTCTTAAACATTGTTCAGTGTAACAACGTACTAAACGATGACTCACGCATTCTAGATTTAGTCTTTACTAACCTAAAGTGTGTCGTCTCTAAAGAAGAATTGCCACTCGTGTACGAGGACAATTATCACCCTTCTTTAAATATAAACCTTTATTACGATAATATTTCTCACCATATTTTTAAATCCAATCATGAAAATAAACAATACAATTTCAGAAAAGCAAATTTCATCGAATTATACAATTCTTTTTCTAATATTAACTGGACTACTCTTTTCAATGATGCAGATGTTAACACAGTCTGCCGCGATTTTTATAATCTGATTAACTCTAGTTTAAACGAACATGTACCCACTTACAAACATAAAAAACACAAATACCCGACCTGGTTCACTAGCGAAATTATTCAAAATATTAAATTTAAAAATAAGTTTCATAAACGCTACATCCGAAGTAATTCGAATACTGACTATAGTATGTATAAACATTATAGATCATTAACAAAACGTCAAATACATGAATCCGATCCGACTACCTGCGGAAACCCTGGTAGTTGCACTAATAACGCTGCGCTTACTGACATAAAAACCATCACTCGGGAAGATATTTTCAACGCAGCAAAGAAGCTGAAAAATAAACTTACATCAGGCAGTGACCATATACCCAGTTTTCTTGTTAAAGATTGCATAAATGCGTTTATTGAACCACTTCACTATATATTTAACTCATGCTTAGCAAATAATACCTTTCCTGACTGTTATAAAACCGCACGAGTATGCCCCATTCTCAAATCTGGCGACCCACAGAATATTAAAAACTATAAACCTATTGCAATCTTGTCTAATTTTGCCAAAATATTAGAAATTTGTATTTACAATAATTTATATTATCAAATAAAACATTTAATTTCGCCATATCAGCATGGATTTACTGAAAATAGATCAACACAAACTAATTTATGCTGTTTTTCTCAGTTCGTATTGGAATCTTTGGATAAACAAGGTCAAGTCGATGCAGTTTTTACTGATTTTGCTAAAGCTTTCGACCGCATTAGCCATTCGATACTAATTGAGAAACTGCATAATTTAGGGTTTAGCAAGCCTCTTTGTAACTTCTTTTCGTCATACTTAAGTAATCGTGTACAGTACGTCTCATACAACAACTTTAACTCGGATGATTCCACTATAAAGTCAGGAGTTCCACAGGGATCAAACCTGGGCCCCCTCTTATTTCTAATTTTTATTGATGATATAAGTTCCATAATTTCTACTAATCTTTTGATGTTTGCCGATGACACTAAAATTTTTTGTACTATTTCATCTACTGATGACTGTAAAATATTACAAGCTGATTTAAATAATATTCACTCCTGGTGCAATAATAATAAACTATATTTAAATTCTGAGAAATGTAAAGTAATGTCTTTTACTCGAAAAAAGAATCCCATACATTTTAATTACAAAATAAATGCCACTACACTACAACGCTGTAGCATCGTAAAAGATTTAGGATTAGTTTTTGAGCCCGAGTTCTATTTTTCCGAACATGTCAAATGTGTTTGCAAGTCTGCTAATCAAGCACTTGGCTTTATTATTAGGAAGACTAAAACTTTCAGCAATGTTCTTGCACTTACATCACTTTATTTTTCTTTTGTACGTGCTAAACTGGAATACTGTATACTTGCCTGGTTTCCGCAATCTGAATATCAATGTTCCTCACTCGAGAAAATACAAAAAAGATTTATTAAATATTTAATATTCAAAACGACGAATCAATATCCTCCTCAAGGTAGTGATTACGATGAACTACTAGACACTGTTCGATTTACTTCTCTAAAAAATAGACGACAAAATATATCCATTACTTTTCTTTGTAAAATAATCCATAATAAAATTGATTGCCCGTATCTCCTTTCTAAGTTAAACTTTTATACCCCTCGAATCAGCTCAAGAGTAAATTTTACTTTCTATTTACCTTGTACACGTACTAACGCATTATCAAAATCACCCATACACATAATGTGCAATAATTATAACTTGATTTCCGCTAACACCGACATATTTTTTTGTACACTTAAAATATTATTAGATTCTTTACCAAATGAATGACATCTGTATTCTAGTTGTAAAACATCTGTATTATGATTGTATTATATTTTTGTATTGTAATTTATTTTCGTAAATACTTACCTTATGTTTTTTGTGTAATTGTATTAACATTATTTTCCTGTCATTGGGCTTTTGTCTGTTGGAAATAAATATATTATTATTATTATTATTATTATTATTAATATTATTATTATTATTATTATTATTATTATTATTAACATTGGTTTTTCAAGAAAAACTGTTAAAATCTTCAAATGTGGGTACTTCCGGTTGACCAATTATAACTAAAATCTAATTAGTTCTTCATATGGATGCAACGAAGAGGAATACGAAAGAATTATAATTTTTGGAATTGTAGTATTAGTTATCGTAGACGAAAATTTTGTTACACACACACACACACGCACACGCACACGCACACGTACACGCACACACACACATACACACACACACACACACACACACACACACACACACACACACACACACACATCATCGTAAAAATAGTAAAATCGTAATCTAGGAAACTTAAAACGTGCTTATTCATTAACATCTCACCACCGAATTTTTTGACCAAAGACAATACCTTCCTTACCTAAAGGTGAAGGTAAAAAGCTTGAACCTGATAAATAAATTTCACTACTCCTTGCGTTTTACAAAGGATAGTTATTATAATACAATTTTGTAGGTATCTAGTTTTAAAACAATTATTGACAGTATTGATAAATAAAATTTATAGTTTCATTGATTTTTCTAATAATTATTCGTGCAGATTGCAATTCCAAGTCAAAATAATTGTCGTACATCTAATTACGCCACAAGTAGTAATTAATCACGAATTAGACTCCGCTCAACTATGTGTTTTAATGGTGTATTCAACTAAATAAATTTAAAAACTGTATTCATTTGAACAATATTTTGGGTTAGCAAATGCTCAACAAATTTGACAAGTTTTACAGGTGCGCTTATAGCGCCACCAACGGATTCTGCGGTTCGCAATATAAATGAATTGATAAGATGGATCAGATTAAAATTCAAAATGGCACATTCAGTTATGATATTTATATGAAATGTGCATTCCACTCATATAAGTGAAGTACTCGTCTTTGGTACAAGGCAGTCTAATTGCCCTCTTAATATGTATTCGAGAAGGATATAATTGGAGTAAATCCTCAATGCTACTATGATCGTCATGACAACCTATTTTGTTAATACTTGTTCCTTAACTGAAATAAACTTTTAGATCGCTGCTATTAATATTTTATATTTAAAAATTAAAATTTTCAAATATTTTTATTCATAATACAAGCATTAAAGGCCTCGTACAAGGCAGTATTTTTACATAGAATATAATACAATTTATAGAGAAACATTAAAATATTAATAATTATAATATATTGTTTGGTGTTAATGTAAGGAAAAAACTATATGCAAACTAAATATGTTTAAATCGTATTGAATAAACTGTGGATGGTACAAACCCACGAGAGTTAATGCTCGGATTAAACACCGTGGATAAACCTGACAAGATTCGATAGCCGGTTCACACCACTGCACTTAGCCAATATAACCAGGACAATAATATGTTGAGAAACAAACGAAGGAGCTAACGAACGAATACAAACGAAAGAAGCACAAATCAGTTTACGAACTAACAACGTACTAATCTTAATTGAAACAAAAATAACAACAACAAATGAAAATCAATTTTAAGATATATATGGTATAGCGTATTGAACAAAAGCAACCTAAACTACAATCAACTAATAGTATATTCCGTAACAACCACGACCATGGTTATGGTTCAAGTGGTCAGGTTATGGTCACTGAAAATTGGTTGTAATTCGGAACATGTTGGTTAATTTGTGTCGGTAAAGCAGGGAACCACCGCGTCATTAGAAATAAGTGACAACGTAACTTTTGTCTATTCTTATACTAACGTAAATATTATACATATAATTATATAACATATAGTAATTATATGTTTATACAATATGATTTATTATATTACAAGAAATAAGAATATAACCAGAACAACCACAAAAAATCTGTGGTCACGAAAAAGTAACCAAAACTTTCAGGAACCACATTCCGAAATTGAACCGCGATCCTGAAATTATGTTTTGGTTACATTACGGAACGCATAACCAGAACCTTGGTCACCGCGGTAAAGTTACGGAATATACCATAAATATACAACCAAGTAATATATGGCAGAAATTATCCAAGTCAATTAATAAGTATATGAACAATAGCTATTTGTCTATTAAGAGCGCAAAATGGGACATTGTCGATTGAGAGGTTGTTGCCGCGCGACGCAGGAGCAAGGCATTCTCTCGAAATCGACAATGTCCATTTGCGCTCGAAACACACACAAGATTTTTTCTACAGTCGCCACAATGGGGTCCTCCACCATAACAAAAATTTATTTCTTATTTATTTTTACTTATCGGTATTTTCCATTCTTCGTGAGCTATTGCTTCAATCTAATCTAAGCATTTTATACTTTCGTTTTTGTAAATGAATGCCCTATTTTATTTTCACAGCAGTGCGGCATTTTTTTTGGTTATGTAAGTGGGTAATGTGTAACTACAGTGTCATTAATTCCCGACTAAACGTTTTCATTAAGAATGTAGCCAAGTAACATTTCTCAACATTGTATAGTTAGAAATTTGAGGAGCGAGCGTTTTTTCTACTTTGTCGCTCTAGAGCGGCAAAGTGACATTTTGCGTTGACAAAAGAGAGCGCAAATAACTACTTTGTATATAGACTGTAGAAAAACAAATTTAGCTAAAGTAATATCAGGAACCCTAAATGAACCTAATAACGACCAAACCAAAATACAAGAATGAAGAAATGTATTTATATACTACGACGCCACAACAATAGATGCAATCCGATGAGGTCGCTCGAAAGAAACATATGCAAACTCACTCTACAGCGAAATACTATTATTAAAAACAAGAATATGAATGAAACCCTAACAACGCGGGTTTCCGTTAGAAATCAAGTTGTGTAACAACTGATTCCTGAGCAACTGTTGGCTGTATAAAATGGCGACGCAATAAGTTTCACGACCCAACAACAAGAACAAAATCAAATAAAGCTCGGTTTATTTAACGTAATTGACAAAACGAATGATAATTCTAACAACAAATAAACTACTTGTCGTGCTAGGCAAGCAGAGTTAAATTTTAATTGCAAAATTCCAACAACGACGCAAGACAGCGGGCAACGCGTGTGTTCTTTACGACAGCCAACAAGCTACTAACATTACTGCACAGAGCACTACACTAACAGAAGCGCAAGCTCCTTGAAATGAAATGGAAACACGATCCAAGCGCCATCTAGTATTCGTCTGAATATATTAACGTGTATACGAGGGAAATATACATCTGTATTCTAAAGTAAAGCTGCAATTCTGAACAAATATATAAATCTTACAGATTTGTAAATCTGTAAAAAACTGACAAAAACGCATCTATTTTTGTTAATTAATATAAAATTATACATGTGGCAGCTTTCATTGCGATTTTGTTCATTATTTACAGATCTACAGATCTGTAAGACTTACAGATTTGTTCAGAATTGCAGCATTAACTCATATTAAAATTTGAAATAAGATCAAACATTATTATTTAACTTAAAAAATAAATGCTAATTATTAATAACAATATAAACATTTATTTCGCACAAAATCTATTGGTTTACATTAAAACTTATAAAAATAAACAAATGATATTATAATAGTGCAAATTGTAATGATTCAATCATACCTCAAACATTTAATTTGTAGATTTGAATTGAAATACGAGGAAATAACAGACATAGACGTAAATGAATAATGTTTGTCACAATCACAAATTCAAATGCTGGGAGTAGTCTTCATATTCAAATCGGAACATTCGTTGATTCTAAAACAGTTAATAGCAGAGTAAATTATTATAATTGTGTAAATTGTTAATGATTCGATCATACCTCGAACATTTCATTTGTAGTCTTGAATTGAAATACGAGTAAATAACAGACGTAGATGAATATTGTTTATCACAATCACAAATTATATCAAAACAGTTCAATTATTACAAAATTATAAACAGCTACAAAATATGAAGAATCAAAACATCATAACCTCAGCGTCATTTCACAAACACAAACAACTGTCATCTCAACCTTCAACAGAAAGCACGGCACAGAGACAGCGCAGACATAAGTGCGAGCTTGCCGTCTTCTTATTGGTCAATATTTCAAAAAGTTCCCCCGTTTTCATCTGGAATGATGTTTACAAAACTCAGATACTGCCTGCACCCCCGTGCATTACTGACGCTCACCGATCGATGCGACATTCGGACTGCTTGGGGAGTTTGGAGGGGGGTTTGCGCGCGCACTGGGGCTTGTAAACAAATTATTATTTTTATAATAAGACATCAAGTATGTACTGCCCTCTTTTATCAATTAGTTTGCAACAAATATTTTATTATATCATACACTAGCACAATACACCTGCAAGAAGTTTTTTTAATCAAACCGTTAAGACAACCTATCTCGAAAACTGGAAGTGCACGACTTGGTGTACTTGTACGAAAGTTTCTGTATTTATAAGGGGACCATTTTAGTAGTTAATTATATTTCGGAAAAAGTACAAGCGTTACTAAAGGTGGATTTATGCAGTCTACTTTTTATTTTACTTTTTCTTCTCGCTTTTACTTTAAGTTTGGTAATTTATGCAGCTACTTTAACGCATTCAATACACATGCGCAGATGTGATTTTTCTGGCATATAGTCGAAAATGTAAATTGATAAATATATCCTGTTAAGATGAACAAGAATGTAATAATTTGTGCATACAAAAATATTATTACACAGTAAGTAAATATACTAACCACTTTCATTTAATACAGACGCTATACTTTTCCAAACATTATTTTTGGCCACTTTATTCTTGAATAAAATATCTGTGTTATCATATAAGTGGGGATATTTTTAAATGAAATCTTATAATATGCAATCTTGTTTTTTACTGATTTTTTGTTTGCATAACCTAAAATCTACACACAAAAACAAATACACAACACGCTGACGTGAAGTGGAGCTCATGCGCAGTTGTGATATTCTTTTACTTTAACGGTCTTAAGTTGAATGTTGGTCAACTTAAGGTCTTAAAGTAAAATTAAAAGTGTGCACGTAAAGCAGTATATATATATATATATATATATATATATATATATATATATATTAACACACATTTAACTTTTATAAAGTAAAAGAAAAAGAATAAGTAAAATAATAAGTAGGTTGCATAAATCCACTTTAAATTTCAGCGAATATGTAAATTTTGCTTTTTTTATGTTTTCAGATAACTTGCATATACAAAATAATACTGGATTTTAATTTTTACTTCTTCGGACACTTTTTCAGTTTCTTTTTAATGACGACACTCACGTTTTTATCAATGATGGTAGTCGAGTTTGTTACTAATTAATTTCATGGCCAGGGTGATTTCATAAAAATTTCTTCGTTTATACATATTTAAATAAGCGTATTTATTTAATTTCAAGTATTTTTTGTTATTTTTTCAACGTATTCTATTTTCTATAAAGCAAAAAATTAAACAAAAAATATCAATACAAAGCAAATGTGCATAGTTATTCAATAAAATTCACATTTCCAGCTACACATTGAAAATTCAACAGCACGCAATAAATCTAATGGCAAAACGATGCGCAGAAGAAAAACCACTTAACCAGCAATTCAGATTAGCATTACAAAGCTTATATGCTGCGTGCACTTCATTGTTTGCTGATGAACGGTGGAAATACAGTGCCTACCAACAGATGGTTTGCACTCACATCAAAACAAACACATTTGTCACCACTCAACGAGAAAACACGTCCACGACTAGCCAATAGAAGCTGGAGTAGCAATTGTCGCTTTTTGTTTTTTACACTGTTGAAAAATTAGTTTGAAGTTGATGAAAACTGATGTATTGATTCTAAAACTGAGTTATAGGTAGATCCGTGTGTTGTTGGGGAAAACTGATACTTTGAACTGGTAAAATGATTGTAGCTACCTGCAAAATATTGCTATGTGAGCCATATTTTTCAAAATCAAAATGTGTCTACAAATAGAATGTTTAATAACTGGTCATATAATTTCCATATTAAACTGCAGCTTAAAATTAAAAATGAATGTCAACTATGTATATTTTGTTACTATAAAAACAATTTATCATTTATTTGTTATTTACCTTTCTGCTAAAATTTTAATTAAGGAAATATTCATTATGAATTCACTTAAATGTTACAATCATTTTCACAATTCTTATTCATTGTTTAAGAGTCGATATAAATGTCCATGTTTTCAGCATGGATCAATTTAAATTACAATACAATTACCACAACATTCATTTCATTTATAATGGCGAGTATTTCTAGAATATTTTTTAAAACACTAGGAATAATTAGTAATTTACACAAACCGTAACTCAAAAATAACATTAAAAACATAAAAGAATTAATGTTAATTGAATTTCCAGAACTTTTATAAGTAGTTCTAAGCAAAATTGACCTTATCTAATCCATCTTAACTTAACCCAACATATTCTGTATAAAAATAATCTTCTATTTTAAATAATTTACCGTACTTTTTACCTTCCGTCACCTTTAAGTAAGGAAGGTATTGTCTTTGGTCAAAAAAATCGGTGGTGAGTTTTTGATGAACAAGCACGTTTTAGGGTCCCCAGAATACGATTTTACTAGTTTTACGATGATGTGTGCGTGTGCTTGCGTGAGTGCGTGCGTGTGTGTGTGAGAGTGAGTGTGTGTGAGAGTGTGAGTGTGAGAGTGTGAGAGTGTGAGTGTGAGAGTGTGTGAGTGTGAGTGTGTGAGTGTGAGAGTGTGAGTGTGAGAGTGTGAGTGTGAGAGTGAGTGCGAGTGTGTGTGTGTGTGTGTGTGTGTGTGTGTGTGTGTGGATGTGTGTGTGTGTAACAAAATTTTCGTCTACGATAACTCTAATACTACAATTCCAAAAATTATAATTATTTCGTATTCCTCTTCGTTGCATCCACATGAAGAGCTGATTAGATTTTGGTTATAATTGGTCAACAGGAAGTACCCTCATTTGCAGATTTTAACAGTTTTGAAAAAACAATGTTAAATATAATTTTTTCACATTTAATATTATTATAAATATTAAAGAACATTGTATTCTCTATACGATTTGACTGCATTTTATACTTCATATTAAATGGATATAGAGTTATAAAATTATAAAGAAATTAAATTTCATAAATTAGCCAGCTATGCTAGAAACAGCTACTATATTAAGAAAATTCTGATTGAAAGACGTCAATGTCAATGACATATTCGTAGTGTCAGGATCTTTTTGCTCGAAATTTTCTGTATGAAATTTGTATAAAATGCATACAACTGTCGAAAGGTAATGTACATACAAGAAATTTATAATCTTTTGCAAGGAACTTTATGTATGGATTTTGTAGAAAATACATACGCATTTACGAAAATTCTACCGGTAGATACCGCATCTACCGACTGTGTTCGAAAACACGAGTGGTAAAAAGTTACCGTTTCCGAAAATTGTTCAATATCTACCAAATCCATCTACTGGATTCATGAAGAATCTAATCTCAAAAAAGGTAGTGATGCAAAGCGAAGCGTGCGCGGTAAAAGTGGAAATGTGTTCAAAGTAGGACTGCTCATTTTGTTAAATACGTTAAATTTCTAACCTGCTTTAAATTTTCAAATTTTTTCGTAGGTTATGGATCTACCTTGTTTACCACTTGCGTTCTTATAATATCGATTCCGGTAGCTATAAACTGATAAAAGCTGTTTACCTGTAACAGTTCACCGGTAGAATTTTCTTAAATACCTCATATAACTGACGGAAGGTAATGTGCTGGCCACATCAGATTTTTTTTAATTCAGACGGCCCAATATAGAATTCGCAACATATTCTCGTGTGGGTAACATAACAAATACCTAGTCCACCTCAATTTATTAGACATGCCACTGTAATCAAATTAATACAAATTAAACTGAAAAACTAGATTTTCAATAAAATAGAGATAAAATCAACAATTTCAAATATAGTAATATCAAATATACTTGTAGAGTAGAACTTATAAATTTCGGATACATACCAATATGTTATACTTACTAGAATACGGAATATCATATTAAAACATATTTCATGAGGCAACGTGTTGTAGCACGAGTTACAAATTCGCACGTGTGCTTTAATTGCCTTCTGCAAGGTTCGTTTTATATTATTTTCTCTGTTGAGGCTTTCATTGACATTATTTGTTTATAAACATATTTGTGATTGATTCTAATTACGTTCTCAATTTTGTGAGTGTGCGTAATCGTGAATAAGAACAAGTTACACACAGGCCCAGTTCTACCGCAGTCGGTGATCTCCTGGGCCAACACAAATTTGTCTTGAACCACATGTAGTATTTATGCCTACAATATAATTCACACGACTACTAAAATTTTGAAACTTGGTATGATTATACTAGCTAGTTATTTAGACCATGTTTGTACTTTCTTTTGATTCTGTTTCTCCACCAGAGGCATCTCATATGGGGAAGACTTGAAAGTTTTTCATTATTATTTTCTTACCTATTAACATTTTTTTCATTTTTACTAACAAAACATGACAAACAATGCAAAAATACACAAAAAGGTACTTTTTCTAAAGCTTAATAAACGCAGTTGTTTTTGAGATATTTTAATTTTATAAAAAAAAAAACAAATAAATATAAGTTAAACCTAGTACAATTTCCATAAATGTACTATCCGATGATGTCCGCGAAGACAAAACGTCCGTCGCTCAATAAAATTTTGTGAAACAAATCAAGACCGTTGTTTTTTATTTACTTAATTATACATTGCTAGGCAACGTACACATTCGGTTAATTTACATGTCAGCTAGATAAATATGTAGTAAATAATAATGAAAGTAATAAAATTTATTAAGAAATATTAATGGAAACTGTAAATTAAACGATTGGAATAATTTTTATTAACAGATTCAGATTGAGTACTAACCCAATTCTTAAGAACAATTTTTGACATAATGAATTCTAACCTAATTTTGAATATTATAATATTAAATGTATAATGGAGTCGTCCAACACATTAGAACGTGGGTCATTTATATTAAAACTGGTCCTTAAAACTGTATGTTAAAGGATAAAAGTTTTACAAAAGTTATCAGTTTTTATAAAACATATACGTTTGACATATATTAACATACAATTTTCTATTATTGTAAAACGGCCGCCGTTGGCAGAGCTATCTACATCATTCTTAGTAGAACTAGGTAAACTTTGTTAGGTTATTTTGTTATATTCAATTTCACTACATTCAAATGCCTTTCAAATTTCAAACCACAGAGTCTTAAAATAGTAAAAACATCCAAAATCCCCACCCTCGTTTTATATACATACTTACTAAGAACTCCCTGTTCCTTTGCTCACGGTCCCGAGGGACGCGCAGCGACTCTCGCGGCGTCCCGGGAGACAGCGAGGCGTCGCAATGCAAGGCGGCATCATCTCAAGCGGCTGGTGTTTTATCGCGCCTCGCTAGAATACACGGAGACGCTTGCGAAACGATGCGACGGTATCTATATAAAGTACCTACTCGCTCTGCTCTGCATGTGCAGAAAAAAGCACCTATACCTACTGTAACAAGACGAGGGTAAGAGTAATAACAGATAAATAACTTTTTATAAACTTTTCTAAATTTTTGTTTCAATAATCATATTTTAACTCTGTTTATTTATTTAAGTTATAAATGTCAAAATTCAGTTTAGATATTCTTTTCGTATTATGATAGTCACGGCATATATTTGTTGATCATTAATTTTAGAAATTATTATGTATACGTGCGTGACTTTGAATGTCCTTGCCTATGCACCCTGTACCTCTAAGATAATCTTGTCCTGAAGATAGTGCTTTGTTTTATAGTCGACATTAGTTTCTCTTGGAGTAAACATGTAAGAGTCTAGATTAGTTCGTCGCGTCGTGCAGACGTCTTGTTGTTGACGAAAAATGTAGTGTTTTAGTTTTGGGGCGTGTACTAAACGCCCGCCCTCTGGGTTACGGAATGTAACCATGTAAATAAAAACTTTAGTTAATTAGTTAAACACGTTAGTCAGTAATCAGTAAATATAAAGTAATGTCCGTGTCCGTAAATTCTGTGTTCATCAAGTGAAAAGTGTAAGTGTATGTGTGTTCTTCTTTCTCAAGAAGTCGAGGGCGCCAATCATCCAAGCGTCCTTATCACCAGTTAGAATAAAGTGTGTGATCGTTGGGAGTATGCAGTATTAGTATCATCATCAACCCGTACCCCCTCGTGTTACACTACTAGCATTTTATTAAAAATATAACAGGAAAAATTGCAATCAAATAATTTTGATTCAACTTAGAAGGTTATCATCTGTCCGGTTTTCACTTAAACCTGGACAATCGTAAGTAACGTTTTTATTTATTTACAGGGTATTTTAAAGTTGGCCAGCATAACATATTTAAACTATCCGTTTTAGCTATGGAGTGGTGCGAAGGTAGGAGCAGTTTGATCTTGTTTTCTGTTTGGATAATACTCCGATATTATCCAATCAAACAACAAGATCAGACTTTTCTGTTTTCACACCACTCCATAGTTAAAACGGATAGAGTATAGTAACTATTTAAAATTTATATGTTCCACTTCTTGTTTTTTTGAGAGCCCATGAGTCCGGTACTTCCATTCCCGATTTTCAAATCAAATTAAATACATAGCCATCATAGTTATTTTTACAATATTTTGTAACACGAGAGGGTCTCCTACGCTGAGCTGAAGAGGATGACTACTAATACTGATGATTCCTGCTTACTCCTTTTACTCCAACGATGATACACTTTCTTCTAACTAACTGGTGATAAAAACTTCGTGAGAAGGAAGAACACACATACACTTTCATTTTACACTTGATATACACAGAATTTACGGACATGGACAGTATTTGATATAATTTATCTGATTAACTACTGACTAATGTTTTTATTTACATCGGTACATTCCGTAACCCAGCGGACGGGCGTTTAGCGCGCCAAAACTAAAAGACAATACATGTCCAAAACAAAAGACATCTGCACGACGCGACGAACTAATCTAGACTCTCTCATGTTTACTCCATGAGTAACTAAAGTCGATTAATTAAAACAAAGCGCTATCTTCAGGACAGGATTATCTTAGGGGTACAGGGTGCATAGGCTAGGGCATACAAAGTCACGCACGTATACATAATAAATTATAAACTTAATGATGAACAAATAAATGTCGTGACTATCAGTATACGATAAGAATTTCTAAACTGAATTTTGATTTAAATAGATAAACAGAGATAAAATATGATTACTGAAACTATAATTTAGAAAAGTTTATAAAAAGTTATTTATCTGTTATTACTCTTACCCTCGCTCTCAATTTTCGTGAATATTTTATTCTGCGTGCTTAAGTTAATATGTAGTTGGGGCATGTTGTTCCGAAGTTTCTACAATAATCGAATAAAGCTAACTTATGTCAAATTTGAATTAATTTATAATACGCTACTGTTAGTTTTTTTTTTTTTGGCTTTTCATACCAAGTTTAATGTAATATGGCGTTAAAATTGTATTATTAATTATCCTCTTCTTGGTAATTTTTGTCATATATTTCGGGCAATTCCGAAAAACACGTGGGATTGCATTCGATTTCAATCCACAGCGACCCAAGGATATTTAAAATAATTAATAAAAAAAAATCATAGGTATTAACACAAAGTATAAGATGGAAGACTACCCCCCCCTCTCTCTCTCTCTCTTTCTCTAGCACGGCTACTTACTACAAACTTTTCGCTCGCGCGGAAATCATTTATTGCCATACTAGTCATGGAATATACTATTACACAATGATCATATAAACATTAGTACTAAATACTGCCAGTCTGCTATCACTGATTAGAATAGAATACTATTGTAAAATAATGACCTTATTCTGATCCCATGGGTTCATTATATGACGGAAGACATTAGAAAGTATTTTCATATTACGTAATAAAAAAATTAAACATCTATTTATTTACAATTTTTATAATTTTTTGCCTATTCATGCAATAATAATAAAAAATTAATTAATATTAAGTATATATGTGTTATTATCGTGTACAATAGCATGGCTTAATATCCTGCCAGACAATTATTATATAAAAAACTGCTTTCCCATATTAAACGTCTGTCAAGAATTACTTGGGTGGGACACCCGGTATACATTTACATATAAAATTATTAAAGTTAAATGTTATGTACAGAGTGTAACAGCTAAACGAGCTATCTCCAATAATTTCTATATTATTAAAAATACAATAAAATACTATAAGGCAATCTTATAGAACACCAAGCGGAACATCCGAATATAGAAGAAAATATTTAAACCAGTGGTTCTCAAGTTACAATACATAGTTATATTTTTTTAAATAGGATGATATATATTTTTTAGGCATATTTAATAGAGTATTTTTTTCTGAATTCAAATTACAAAATTTATTTTAATCAGAATACAATAAACATGCGTAATTTATCCTAATCCAAAACAAATAAAACATCCCTATCAAAATATGTGCGCCGCGTACATGGGTGAAATTAATTTCTCAATTAACTTATGCTGCTAGCAATATTTCACAAAACAGTTTGATTAATACATCTCTTCTCGTACCCTGCGATCGCGCTTCCGATGCTGATGACAAGAGGCGGAAAAGGAAGTAGCTGAATGAACCATTATCACGGAAGATTTCATTTAAGGCCGCTGACTCAACGCTGCTCTGTGCGAGCATTCAACGAGAACGCACCCTCTCGCGTAAATTATGAGGTGAGTTTTTAATGAATAAGCACGTTTTAAGGTCCTTAGAATACGATTTTACTATTTTTACGATGATGTCCGTATGTATGTGTGTGTATGTATGTGTATGTATGTATATGTGTGTGTGTATGTGTGTGTATGTATGTGTGTGTGTGTGTGTGTGTGTGTGTGTGTGTGTGTGTGTAACAAAATTTTCGTCTACGATAACTCTAATACCACAATTCCAAAAATTATAATTCTTTCGTATTCCTCTTCGTTGCATACATATGAAGAGCTGATTAGGTTTTGGTTATAATTAGTCAATCGGAAATACCCTCGTTTGAATATTTTAACAGTTTTTCTTGGAAAAACGATGTTAAATATCATTTTTTCACATTTAATGTTATTATGAATATTAAAGAACATTGAATTCTCTATATGAATTGACTGCATTTTATACTTCATATTAAATGGATATAGAGAAATTATAAAGAAATTAAATTTTATAAATTAGTCAGCTATGCTAAAAACATCTACTATATTAAGAAAATTCTGATTGAAAGATGTTAGTGTCAAGTGCAATTGACATATTCGTAGTATATTTGTTATAATTTTTCTCGAAATATAGGATCTTTTTGCTCGGAACTTTCTATATGGTATTTTTATAAAATACATACAACTGTGGAAAGGTAATGTACGTGCAAGAAATTTAGAATTTTTTGCAAGGAACTAAAGTAATAGCGTAAAATCTCGGCTTCTATTAATAATAAAAATTCATTTACATTTTCTAGTAGTACGTCATATTATATAATTTTTATAATTTGTAACACTTTTGATAAATTATATCCATATCTCAAGAAAACCAGTACAATATATATGTAAAAAATGTTATTAACAAAATGTAATATATTTTTAGCGTCGGTCTGATGATGGACTATCGTCCGAAATCGATCGCCACTTAAATAAAATAAATAAACAATACATTCTGCATTTTCACACAAGTGTATTTCATTTTCAACCCTTATCAACATGCAGAACAACCTGGGCCCTGTTTCATAAAAATTACTAGTTGACAAGTTACAAGTGACAAGTGTACAAGTGACAAGTTCTAGTAATTTCTGTTTCAAGAATAATTTTTGACTACTTGTCAGTTTTCCAATATTACTAGTGTATTTTTACAAGTTGACAAGTTTGAAACCATAGTTTCATAGTTGTAATATGCAGCCACCTTTGCCTTAAATATATATTTTAATCACATTAAAAAGTATGCGTTTTAAAATAATTTAATTTGATACACATTTTGTCATTCAACCAAGGCATTCAACCCTAGCAATCAATGAAAGTAAAGCAGGTGAAATTATAATGATTTGTAATTATAGTTAATATGGCAAAAATGCTATTAAATTGGCGTTTCTTCGAGAAATTAAAGATCATAAAGACATTCTATTTGGCGCCTTTTCCACAAATTTAACAAAAAATAAGAAATGCGAAAAATAGAAATTAATCTATGAATTTGCTATTTCGCACGCAATAATGAGAAGGACTGGCAATATTGCCGGGACCAGGGATTTGTTAACAAATCCCTGGCCAGGATATATTACGAACAGTGGTAAATGCTTTTGTTATAGTCTCACTTTGCAGTATAATAACACAATTTCTCTATTTATTTAAACATAAACTCATTTTCATATTTTCTTTTAAAATTTTAATTAGATTAATCAATTTTTTTAATATTGGAATAATTACTACCCTTTAAATATTGCTATATTCCATTTCCCTGAAACGAGAGAAATTGGAACTAACCTAGGATCAAGTTATTCTTATTGGTCGATGATGACAAATTTGAAGTTGAATCTTCAGATTTATCATCATCGACTAATAAGAATGACTTGGTTCGGATCCCGGGTTAGTTCCAATTTGTCTCGTTTCGGCGAAAGGACTATATCGAAAAGTACGAAATTATTAAATGCCTCAATTTTTATGAAGACAATCTAAATCGTTAATTAAATTCATACTTTTGTTCAATATATTCATAGCACAATTTTCTTATAAAAATTCTAGCCCGTCGAAAATGAACATGAACATCTTCCTCTTTTGAATCACTGGACCACATGTTTTTTACATTAAATAAGAAAGTTCCTATAATTAATTGTCATAAAGAATTTAATTGTGAACTTGTAATTTTCAAATGACCAGTCTTTCATTCATGGTTACTGTTCACTTGTAAAATACTAGTAGTAAAAACCAGTAAATATTTTTTGAAACGCTACACTTGTAAACTGCAAAAATACACTTGTAGAAACGAACTAGTTTACTTGTCAATTGTAATTTACACTTGTAGTTTTTTGAAACAAAAACTTGTCAAATTATTCGTTTGAAAAGTTCTACAGTGGTAATTTACAAGTGCAGAAATTTTATGAAACAGGGCCCTGGAGAGATTTATCCAATATATGAATCTAGTCTCTTTCCATGTTTACTCCATGAGTAACTAATGTCGACTCTCTAAAACAAAGTGCTATCTTCAGGACAGGATCATATTAAGGGTACAGGGTGTATAGTCTAGGGCATTCAAAGTCACGCACGTATACATAATAATTTCTAGACGTAATGATCAACAAATAAATGTCGTGACTATCATAATATGATAAGAATTTCTAAACTGAATTTTGACTTAACCCAGATATGCCTAAAATTTTTGCAGGCTAGAAAGATTAAAGTTTTTGCTAAAATTTATGTCCAAATGGTATAAGAAAATATTTTTTATAACTTTCAAATTTTTTATTGCCCCAGAAATACAAATTTGAACCTATACTATTTATAGTACACTAGGAATATAAGTGTATAATACAAGTTTTTTTATTTTGTATGAAAATCGATAAAACACTTGACATGTACTCCCACATCACACTTAGAGCATCTTGTTTTAGCTCTTTCATGACAGAGACCGCATCTTGTCTGTTTATCTTGCGGGATAATCAAATGATCTAAGCGATCGTACCTCAAATTTGCACCTTCGCTAGCAAATGGACGTCCTTTAGAATATGAAAATGCTTTTTTATTTTGAACTAAAAGTGTAGTAGCAATAACACGTCTGAATTTTAGTTGATCCAGATCTCCTCCATTTTTACGATGCAGCTGCCATGCGTTATGTATCGACATATCGACAATGTGTAATTAGTGGGAAATACCATTTTTTTCCTCTTATTGAAGTACGGTATAAACTGATATTTTGGTCGGATCTATCGACTCCTCCCATATTGGCATTATATAGATGTATTAGATGAGGTTGTGTAACCTGTAATAAAAATTAGTATAATCAGTAAATTGGTAATTTATAATTTCAATTTCACAAATGAATTACTTGTATATTCTTTTTTTCTTTTTGAGAATAACGTTTCACAGAGTGAATTGGCTCAACTCCTGCAAAATTGGAGCAGAGCGATACAATGCTATTGTCATGCCACTTCACAGCTATAATATTTAAATCTTCGATTTTTTTAAAATCATACGTTCCTCGCATTTCTTTTTTCATTATTTTCGAATCTAACAATGGTTGTCCTGATAATCGATTTTCTCTTACTGTGCCAGTTGCATAAAAAGATTTGTCAGTTAACTTTTCTATCAAAGGAATGGAGGTAAAGAAATTATCAAAAAATATATGGATTGTCATATCCACCCATTTATTACGTAAAACATCAGCGTATTCTAATACAACGCCTGCACCTACACCAAAATTTGCATAAACATTGCTAATATTTTTGTTAGTGCACCCTGATAGGGCTCAAACCAATTGACGTATCCTAATCTCGTTGCCCCCACCCATAATTTATAACCGTATCTAATCGGTTTTCCATGAATATATTGCTTACATCCATGGCGCCCAAAATATGGAACCATTGCTTCATCGACACAATGCATTTCTTCAAGAATAGCATTTTCAATACTTTTTATTCTGGTGTGTGAAAAGTGGCCTGACTTTAGCAAATCTGTCATTTTTATCTAAATCGTCGTTATCACAGAAATGAATATTTGACATAATATATTCAAATTTATCTCTCGTTATGGCTTCTGATACTAGATCATTGTGTCCGTCCTTTTCACGCTCCCAAAAAATTCTTCGTCTTGGCACTTGTACGTATCCACTTAGAATCAAAACCCCAATAAAACATTTTATTTCAGACATTTCAATTTTTTGAGTGTAATTTTTCTTCTGTGCATATTTATTACTTTCAGCTACTATGAATTCTAATAGTTTGCAATCAAAAAAGCGACTAAACAGTTCAACGGGACTTTCTAAATTAGGGAAATTTTCAGCGGGTTCAAAATCGTTTTGATTACTCACCAAATCTTGTTTGATCCATTTGTAGACTCTTTTCTTTTTGCTTTTTTTGGTGGGTATTGTTTTTTCACTTATTTCTTCACTTTCCTGTGATACGCGGATATTTAGTAGGTGTGATAGGGGAATATCATCATCCGAAGAAACACCATCATCCTCATAGTGATATTTAATTTCGGCAGGTGCCTGTAATTGTGACCCTGGTAAATTATCCATAGTGAGAAAATCTTAATCTCCGGAATCCTCATCTGTTATTTCAGCGCACGCGGTCTCTGGAGGAAAAATTGTTACATCCTTAACATTTCTCGAACAATCATCATTATCATCCAACATGGCAAGAGCTTGTTCCAGTGAAAAGCCTCTAAAAGAAATAAAAATACAATATACCTATATATGCCTAGCGTACTATATATAGTACATCTATTTATACACCAATAAAAAAGCACAAAATTGAAATTCAAACTAATTTTAAGTTATTGCTTGTAAAAGATACAGTATTTAAAAATGTATAACAAAACAAAATTTAAAAAAATTATAACATTATATATTTAAAAATTACTTTGCCCAACGGATTCCGTAGTCGTCCATAATTGCAAAATGATGAACTTTAATGATTTTTTTAAAAATTTATTGCTATTACCACGGATAAAAAAGACGTCTTGATACATCAAATGTTACCTTCTGAATGACTTTATGAACAAAAATACTTGGTCCATTCACGCATCTTTGCAGGATAAAATTTGTAAACACTGTACTATTTAAAGTACGCTAGGCACATCTGGGTTAAATAAATAAACAGAGTAAAAATATGATTATTGAAACTAAAATTTAGAAAAGTTTATAAAAAGTTGTTTATCTCTTATTGTTTTTACCCTCGACTTATTACAATTTTAATGTACATGTATTACAAATTACCAAATATTAAAATATTTTAAATATTATTATTATTATTATTATTATTATTTTATTATTATTTTATTATTGTTATATTTTAAACAGATTGGCACACCCAGCAATGGGTAATAAGCCGTGATGATATATATTTTATTTTTAAAATATTTTTATAATGAATTCGAGTTGCGTCATGTTTAACTTTAATAAACAGTAATTTTAATTAAGTAGTTCTTTGATTCAAATCGAACTGGAAGCTAATGTATCAGTTTAAAAAATCTATTGTTCAAACCGGTGTATACGAGTTAATCCTGGAAACCTAGGTAGCCGTAAACAAATATGAGCCTTAATGGTTCTGTGCGTTATGGGTCTCTACTCCGCGGAACTCAACTTTTAATCTGCTTTTCTGTTCGAGAAGTGTAGTGCGGTACGGAGATTTTTAGGCCGGCCCATTTGTAGTTAAATGCTTGTATTTTGTGAGAGACACTGAAGAAACGCGTTGGTCTATAGATGATTATGTCGTAGTGTGGTTGGGTGGATATTTATAAATAAGTAGAGTGAAATGCATTGTTGTCGGATATCGGATTTAGAATTACTCCTCAGTTGAGTTTGAAACTGAATGACTTATTAAAAAAAGTTTTCAAATTATTTTAAATTAATTAGTGTAATAATAATGATAGTGTAACGTTATTAAAAATATGTAGGTACTTAATTTCATTGCAGTCTAATATCAATATGAATAAATCAAAAACAAAAAATTAGTATATTTTCATAATATTTTAACATATTTTTTTCTAAATAATTAGTGTTTTGCTTAAAACAATGAAAAGCAATAGCGTAAGATCTCGGCTTCTATTAATAATAAAGAAATTAAAATCTGTTGATTCAGAAATTAGAATGAAAAACACGAATAAATATTCGTTTGACATAGTTTAGTTGTAATATATTTTTTACCACTTTTTAGCAGAACTGAAAACAGAGTACTGTATCTACCGGATCAGGGTATGCTCAAATAAAACATCGATTACAATGAAGACTTTTGGAAAAACATATGGAACAACATTTATTTAATAAAGTTCTATATGAATATCACGTATTTTTCAAATATGAATAAATGTACAGTGTGTTTTCCTTAAAACAACCAGTGATTTTTTGGGCATAATAATGACTTTAAAGAAAAATGTTATATGCAAAAAATGATGCTCGCTTGCAAAACAAAACCAATAAAACAAAAAAAAATGTGAAACAGACAGAACTGTCATATAAACAAGGATGGGTATATGGCAAACGGCACTAATATTTTGTTGCAGTCTAATAATTGGCGCATGCGCTTTGAATTTCTGATATGGTCTATTTTGCGGCCGTTGTCATGGTAACGGCCGCGAAATTGGATGCAACCTTAAATCACTTTGAATAAATAAATAAATAAATATATCATCACGGCATATTACCCATTGCTGGGTGTGCCAATCTGCTTTGTTCGCAGATATCGGTAATAATGATGACATATTTGTACCGTGCGGGCGTTTACCAGGCGTCACCTCACGGGCACTCATTGCTGGCGTGGAGAATGCACCACAGAGGTCAATTTTGTGCCATTTAAAATTGGAAATATTTGGCGTCGGTCGAAATCGAACCCGGTTTTCCAGATTCGCGACCAGACACTCAGGCACGCGGCCACGAGACTTGAGAATTGACATAACGGATAATATAACATCAAATTCTCGGCTTCTTTTGTAAAAGAAATATGTAAAATAGTTATTTTACAAATTAATTTTACTTCTTTTTACCTCTCGCTAAGAGAGGTAGGTATTGTATTCATGCTAAAAATCGCATATCCAGATTTTAGTGAATAAGCACGTTTTATGGTCCCTAGAATCCGATTATAACATTTTTATGATGATGTCCGTATGTGTGTGTGTGTGGATGTGTGTGTGTGTGTGTGTGTGTGTGTGTGTGTGTGTGTGCGTGTGTGTGTGTGTGGGGATGTGTGTGTGTGTGTGGATGTTGGATTCACCATAACTCAAATACTATAAAACTTAAGACATTTTTAACTACGGATTCCTCAATCTAACAATAATGGGAAGAGTCGAGTCAGTTTTGGTAACAATTGGACAACCGGAAGTAGTAGTTACAAGAAAAAAATCATCTAAATATTATTTATCGAAAATTTATGTAAATACTTATATTAAAGAACGTTAAATTCTTTATTCGATAAATATAAATTCATTATTATATCTTCTATAGATTTAGAGATATAGAAATGCATATAAAATAATTTGATGTAAAAATTCGTAGATCAAACTACTTCAAAGCAAGAAATTCAAATGTTTGTAATTCACACATAAATGTCACTGTCAAAAATATTTGTATGCCACTGTCAAAAATATTTGTACATCATTATGAAGATTATGAAAATTAATAAAAAATCAACAACGCAAAAGAATATACGTAAAAAAGAATATAAAAGGAATTTGCGAAAAAATGACGAATAAAAGAAAAAGAAAACGAAAGTAGAAAAAAAATTCAGGATACCGAATATAAAGAAAATGTATGTATTGTACATAATTTATACTAAAATAATTATTTTGTAGTGAGACATGTACATATGTATTTGTATTTAAAAATATTTTTCGTTTTATGCGTACAACCAGGTAAAATATCTGGCGACAGGTTATGTATTGGCCACATCAGATTTTTAACGATGCTTTACAAACCTATTTCTTTTGTTTATCAAATGTCAGTTCCATCAAAGCCGCCTTTCTATTTCAATAAGTTAAAATATTTAAATACAATATAATATGTAAGTTTTTTTACGATTGCATAAAACATAGTGTGTACACCTTGTCCGCGAAATCATTTAGCCGCTAAAGGATGTCGCGAACAAGGTGTATAAACTGTTTTGTGCGAAATTACGCTAAAGTTTAGCGTGATTTCGCTGCCTTGATATACAAGTAACTATTGTAGCACAGAAAATAAAAGTATTCATATAGCGGTATACCTACTCCTAGTAAAAAATACATAGGAGATACGTAGAAACAATATTACATTCTTCACTATTTTTAATATAAGTAGATATTTAAAAAACGATACTTTAAGATATTTCATATAGTGATACTCCTCTATTATAAATCCGGTAGTAGGTTATTTATTTGATACGGGAATAACACATTCAGTCTTTATTTAAATGTTAATAGATCTAATTGAACCTGTATCGTAATCATATCTATATCATCTCACCAAATTAAAGGAAGTCATAAAAGCAGACTTCAATAAAAAATCAAAATTAAAAATCCACCGGAGATAACAAGTAAAACTACTTGAAAACAATAAAATTCAATAACAATAGCAATAAACATCTATAAACTTACAATTCCAAAGCCATCTTGCAAACACAATAACATGAAATAAAAATCTATTTTTCGTTTGTTTTATCCGTAGTTAAAATGTATAGCGCACACAGAATGCAATCATTCGCCGCTGGCAATATCGTTGGCTCCGTTGCGCTAGTTTAACCCGCTACGTGCGCTGATGCTCACTTGCCTTTCCATTGCATGGCTGTTGCGATCCCGCCAAGTGTGAACTGTTGTAGGATATTCTTAAAGTTAATTAGATTTAGCGAGATGAAGTTGTTAGGAGTGAAGAGCCGCGCTCGGAATATGCCTCGTGCATTTTAATTCCCATGGAAACTTTAACCGGATAGTTTACGTTTTTGTTTTACTTGGAAAACTTGATTGAAGTGTGAATGTTTATAGCTTTTTGCTTTGAAAGGGTGAAAGAAAATGGAAAAATATGAATGTACTGCACATAACTAATAATTAAATATGGTACGTTCTATAGAGGATTAGTTATTTATTCCAATGCTGAAGTTTTAAAGTTGCCTTTTGTTTGATGTGAGTAGTTGTTTATTTTTGCTACTCCGTAGTTTCTTTCCTTATTTGCCATTTTACCAAAAATATTTTCAAAATATTTATATAAAACTCATTTAGAACTTCGGATAGATTATTGAATTCCGTAGTGTCATCATTGAGTGTACCTGGTATGTAGGTTTTATATGCTGCACTTATTTGACCTTTGATTAACTTCCGAAGCCTTATAAATTCGTTGTGATGAACTTGGTTCCTATGTCTCATCTACCTTTTCCTGTAATAGGTTTTCGTAGTTAAGTTGTATTTTATCTCAGGTGTAAACCAGGAAGGATATTGCGAGTTATGATGCGATGTTAAAGGGACAGACCGATCAAGGATTTTGTATAATTGAGTGTAAAAAGAACCTAGTGCCATGTTAACATCTTAAAGCTGGTAAAGCAGTAGGTAAAGTAAAAAAATGATCATATGCTACAGCTATGGATGATTTATATTGAAGTAAGGTAAGCAGTAACACAACAGCCATAACGCAAGACTTGGGCAACTTTCATCTTTCTGCGTTGCTTTACCTAAACTTTTCTACCGCTGGCCAATCAGAAGTCAGCATTTTAAATATTGCGCTGAGATTGAGGGCTTGAGCCATTTTACTGATATTCGATAGCGACTCATCTGTCGAAATTGTTTGTTTGACATAGATATGAATAGGAAAATAATTCAAATTGTCGAAATAAATCAAATTTTATACGATAAATCTTTTAAAGATTTCAAAAACAATAATAAAAAACCATAAATGTGGGAAGAAATTGCTAACGCTGTAATACATACATGGTAAATACGAATACAACAGGTAAGTTTTTAAGTTTATTTTATTTAATTAGTAGTAATCAATTATTATAAAATAAATATGTAATGACATTAGGTTTTACTTGGAATGATATGTATCTACTGAAATAACAGTTTCTTGTTTATTTTCTAGTTGACATTGTCTAATGCCGTTGGAAAGTACTGAGCGACAGGTTCTCGAAAAAAAGGAGAGAAATAATGAATAATCCGTCTGGAGCAGCATCGAAAATGACTGGGAATATTATAAAGAAATGTCTTTCTTAGAGCCATACGTCTACTGTAGTAGGAAGTAAGTATTACATATTTTTAGTAATGCTCTCTCATTACAAACTGCTAATATTGTTTTTATTATTCAGAACATTTAGTAATGTAGACATCGGAGATAAATCCTGTTCTTCTTTGCCTCCATTAGAAGTACAAGTGAAAATGGAAGAACAGTCGATGTAGTCGAGCAGCATATCACCATTTGAGTGCACTTTATTCGTAGAAGCGAATGAAGACAGGCAATTACAACTACTGAAACGACAACATGCACAACTACTATTAAACCTATATTATTGTAGGGGCTGACCGGGCTTAAGCCCTGGACAACAAGCAAAATTCACGCACGACTTTTATCAACCCGATTTTGACATGACAAACGTTATTATTATAGACAAAAGCTTTCGATTAATATTAGTGTGATGAATGTGTACATGCAACTAAACGTGTAAATAAACGTCATTTCACAATTATTATGTATTATTTTCTATATGCTCAACAAAAACCTATAAAAAGCTTATAAGATTGCCAGCTATAGTGCCGAAGCTCAGACAAAATTTATCGAAGTTGAACAAAAGATGGCGAAATTTTTGCATATTATTCTGATTGGTTAGCAGTAAGTCTTTCCGCGTTTAATATAAATCAGCTAGTTTGCTTGCTTTACCTTCTACTTTATTGCAACTGCGTTACGTTTTGCGTTACTTCATTATAAATCCAGCTTAAATGTTATTCAAGGTTGACCAATCTGCGTTGCATAAATCTTCGTATAGTTTATTAAAGTTAGCTTTCCGGATGATCTAAATCTTTAGGAACAAATGGGTCCCCTAGCTCAACAACTATATATTCCAAAAAGTTGGATAGTACTAGAACCAATTTGACTGAGTTGTGGTTGAGTACGTTGTTGTACTGCTTAAGATCTAACGTAGCCATAAAATTCTTGAGTGATGATGATTTCGAGCAGAAGGTACGATCCTTGTATAAGTTTGGAAGATTAAAATCTCCCAAAATCAACACGTGTTCATTGACAAGTGTTAACTTAAAAGCTTCATGAAAATTACTAAGATCCTCAATATTAGTGTTAGGTGGTATATATGGCACATATAATAAACGAAAGTTTTTGAAAGTGACACTTGCAGGCAACAATATCAATTTGAGGGGTTAAGTTTTTTATGTTTGATAAATCTATGATATTGTAATTGATTTTATTATGAATAGATCATACATAAAATGAGATCGACCGTCTTGAACAATATTCCAGGGGCAATTGTATAAGAGTGTTTGGAGCTACCGAAGATCCGGCTGAAAACGTCGAGAAGAAGGTTAGTAATATTATTAAATCAATATCAATCGAACTACCTCTCAATTCCATCGATCGATATCATCGTGTGGGTAAAAAGTCTGGTGTTATTAATAGTGTAGTGACGAGAAGTGCATCCACAAATCCACCAACGGATGTACGACCTCACCCCATTATTATAAAATTCGCTACGTACAATTCCTGTAATCTTGTGCTAAAATCAAGGTATTAACTCAAAAGTACTAACATTCATATTAAAGAGGACTTACCTAAGAAGCGCCTAATTGCCTTGAAACTAATTTCCAACAAAATTGGCTTCAGAAATGTATAGACTGTTGACGGTAATATATTTTATTAAATTAATTTAATTAATTTATTTATTTATTTATGTAATTATATACTGCCCAACAGAAATACATCCAATAATGGGACAGGAAAAGTAGAAATAGTAAAACAATAATTATAAAATAATAAGAGTACAAAAGTTTACACATTTATATTACATTTCTTTCATGATAAGTGTTTTGAAGCACTTTGGTTTGTGGAGAAAAACATCAACATTAGCGAATTTAGATTGGTAAATATGGCACATACGGTGAATTGGAGACTTGAAGCGGGTATTTGTACGTGGTGTAGGTAGGTAAAACGTATAAAAGGTCAGAGTAGTAAAGAAAGCAGTGTGAAAACAAATAACAAGGTGTTGAAGTTAAATTGTTGAAGTAATTCTTTGTAACTGATATGAAGGTCCGGGTATCTTTTAAATTGCTTAAAATATAGAAATTTAAGAAACTTTTTTTGTAAACGTACAAAAGAAAAGTAAAGGGATATAATAGAAGAAGTGTTATGGAAGGAACGCGTATTGCGAATAATGAAATCTAACATTTTGATAGCAGACGTGTATATACGATCAATGTGATTATTAAACGTTAGTTTACTATCAAATGTTACACTGAGATCATCAATTACGGAACAACGCGATAAAATAATATTGTCAGTAGAATAACTGAAATTTAAATGTAAACTTTTCCTGGTGTATGACATTACATAACACTTGTCAAGATTTAAAAATAAATTATTAAGGGAGCACCATTGAGATAATTTGTGTAAGTCTTCTTGTAAAAGTTGACAGTCATTAATACAAGATATAGGATTAAACTTCTTTAAATCGTTAGCAAATATCAGCTTATCACAATGTAAAATATCAGTAACGTCATTTATAAATAAAAAAAAATAGAAGAGGACCAAGGTTAGAACCCTGAGGTACTCCGGAAGTTGCAGTAAATAGGGTAGATTTGTACCCGAGAAAGTTTACAAATAGTTGACGATCAGATAGATAAGAGGTAATAAGAGAAATTAAGGAGGAGGAAAAGGAGAAGGAACGAAGTTTTTCAATCAAGATACCATGATCTATACTGTCAAAAGCTTTGGAGAAATCTGTGTAAACACAATCAACTTGGCGATATTAAGAAAATTGATGTATCAACAAATATCGATTCACTATAACACTTTTTCTGTTTGATTTTTTACTGTAATTTCTCTGTATATGAAGCAGCTTAATCATATGCCTATTTTGCAAATATCAATATTCTTGAGTTTAGCTTATTCTGTACGTACTGTACTATACTATTACTAATTATTTGCAAGATTTGACATCTTTGTGCGTTTATATTTACTTGTTTATATCTCGTTCGCTTGTATGTTTACATTGGTACCTATATGATTATTTATTATCAAAATATTCGTGGATTAAACACTAAGCTAGCAGATTTTTATAATAATTCATTTATAAACAACTTCGATATTATAACTATCTGAAACTTGGCTTTCAAATTCAGTCAGTGATGCTGAGATAGTACCAAATACAGAATTTATAAAAAAAAATCGTAACAACTCTAGAACGGGTAACACAACGGGAGGGGGAGTTTTAGGTGCTATTAATACAAAATATAAATCTATTTCATACCTTTCTTAGTTTGAAAATGAGTTTTGGTCTGTCTCTAAAACAAAAGATGATTAAATTTGTTTCAGGAAATTGGCTGAGTGACATGTAATTGGTTTTAGTCTCTATCTTGTTCATAATTACAGTATTTTCTGTAATAAAATACACAGCATAATTCGATTATTCCCGTTTCGAGAACCGACTTGTACTCTGATTACGAGTGTATAACGATGTCAGAAACGGAGATATACCTGTGCAACACCCAACTATGGATAAGACGAACAAGTAAACAATTTATTGGTCCTTATTTCAAATAAGCTACCTTCAATTTGAACATTATGTACATATTGCATCAAATATCAACTTCTCTTGCTCTAGTCAATTGAATCGAGTTTTAAATAACAAATAAACAAAATTTACAAAATTCATTATTTTGTATTATATTACTGAAATTTAGTTATTCACAAATTAGTTAGCTGCTAATCTTATCTTACTCAATTAGTTTAGAATTGTTAATTCTAGTTATACCTTCCCTTAGAAAAGTCGTCCAGACCAATGTTTGACAAGTAATCCCTCAGTTTAATTTTATATAAATCAATATATCATCACGGCATATTACCCATTACTGGGTGTACAAATCTGCTTTATACACCGATATGGATAATGATGTAGGTATATATTTGTACCGTGCGGGCGTTTACGAGGCGTCACCTCAAGGACACTCATTTCTAGCTTCGAGAGTGCACCAAAGGGGTCACTTTTGTGCCATTTAAAATTAGAAATAATTTTTGTCGTCGCTCGGGATCGAACCTGCCTGGTCACCAGATTCGCGACTAGACACTGAGGCACACAGTTATTCTACTTATATATATATATATATATATATATATATATATATATATATATATATATATATATATATATATATATATATATATATATATATATATATACAAAACTACTATCTGTCAAGTTGACTTATTTAGTGCGTAATTTCTATTCTTCCTATTAATAAAGATATGAGCAAATATTTATGCTTCGTTTTACTTTAAGTTCAATTTTTTTCATGCATAGCCTACTAAAAAATAACTATAAAAAGAAAATTTATTTAAATTTCAATTGTATTTTCTCAATATTTTTGTAATGTATGGATACAAAATGAATACATGATTGAATTCAGAAAAAAATACTCTATCGAATGAGCCCAAATATATAAACGATCCCATTTAAAAAAATATAACATTATGTTATATGTAGTTTGAGAACCACTGGTTAAAAAAATATTTTCTTAATAAATGAATGTCGCCTTTATCTACTACAACTTTTATTTAAATGATTTTATTGTGTTTTCAATAAAGAAAATAATCGGAATGTCCCATATCCGAGGAACATCCTGTATATATATATATATATATATATATATATATATATATATATATATATATATATATATATATATTATATATATATATATATATATATATATATATATATATATATATATAAACTATTATTCACAAAAGATGACTATTCAAGGTCATTTGTGAGCCGTCTAATATAATATTATTTGCAGATAACTTCATTGCATTTCGTTTG
This sequence comes from Harpalus rubripes, assembly GCA_963082715.1. NCBI lineage: Eukaryota > Metazoa > Arthropoda > Insecta > Coleoptera > Carabidae > Harpalus > Harpalus rubripes. Next base: position 10,240,220 of record OY720464.1, read on the forward strand.
CATAGGCGTGCAACATGAAATATTTTTGGACACATTTTAACTGAAAAAATAAGAATAATTCATTTGAAAATTATGTTTCTTTCTAAATAATGCCTTTCTGAAAGATTTATGTTCTTCACTTATGTTTTTGCGAAATACAAAAACATAGACTTAACTTATAAACCAAGGAATAATAATTTAATTTAAACGTCAACGCCACTGGGTAAATATTAGCACAGAGGGCAGTACAGTAGATACTTAGGTATCTGTAATTCTACGACATACGTCATTATTATTTATAGTGTGTTAGAAAGTAATGCCACTATTTACGTATATCTGTCACACCACATAAATAGACATAGGTCAAATAATCTTTCTCTTTCTAATATAAAATGTTGCTAAGCTACTGCTATAAAGTGATGTGTATTCTTTCTTCGAACAAATGACCTTGAATAGTCAGCTTTCGTGAATAATAGTGTATATATATATATATATATATATATATATATATATATATATATATATATATATATATATATATATATATATATATAGAGAGAGAGAGAGAGAGAGAGAGAGAGAGAAAGAGTATAATCTCCCAAATCTTTCTCAGGCGCGATTTATAGAATCCTTTTGGGCATTTCTTAGCAGAAAGTATACAATAATGGCAGGGAATACCAAAAGAACAGCAGTTACAGACAAGAATATTTTTTATGGCGATCCGGTAAGTAGATTTAACATCGTCCATAGAAAATTAGACAAGGTCGCATTGAAGATTAATGGTCTCATATCAGTATTGTAAAATAAGATGTCTTATCTCCTTATGTCAACTATTCAATAAAATAATTCTTTCTAATTTTTTCTCGAATCTTTTGTTACATAAGTTATGCATATAAGCGAAAACAAACATTGTGGATAATATTAGATATCTTTACGTCCTCTTGTATAATTTTTTTCTTCCCACAATGTTGTAACATAACATTCGAAATATTATTATAAGTAATCTTGTTAAATTAGACCATTTTATTCATTAGAAAAAAAAAGAAGTTTTAGATTAAACCTCATATACTTGTAGTCCAGTATATTGTTTCGATAGAGACTTTGATGAAAACTTCAAGTTTTCGACCTTGAGCCGGGGAGGCTTGAGCCACCAACTTGAATCAAAAGTGCAAAAAATGAGTTTTTGCAAAATCATTTTGAACCGCTGATCCTACGAAATAAAATGTTTTTTGGTAAGCCTAACATTTAACGAGTTAGAGCGGCGGAGAGGTGACATGCACAATGCATCAAATAGATCATTTTAGTGCAGTTTGCACATAGTAAATAATTTTCAAGTTTGACGTTGACTGGATTTGAACAGCTCGTCCAAACCAAAAACGGACATAATGTAATCAGTCTCGCGCAAATTTTTGTTCCACATCTTATAATTTAAATTTACTACCGATTTAGACAGCATACATCTTTATAATTTCGCCTATTACGAAATTATTACGTACGTAGCATTATTTCATATTAATTTTTCTACAGTCTATGTACAAAGTAGCCATTTGTGCTCTCTTTTGTCAATGCAAAATATCACTTTGCCGCTCATGCGCGACAAAGTAGAAAAAACTGTCTAAATTTCTAAATATACAATGTTGAGTAATGTCACTTGTCTACATTCTTAATAGAAACGTTTAGTTAGGAACTAATGGCACTATGGTTATACATTTACAACTTTCACAAGTCAATCTGGCATATAACTGCTCTGTCGGTATATTACATAACCAAACAAAATGCCGCACTGATATGAAAATAAAATAAGGCATTTATTTACAAAAACGAAAGTATAAAATGTTTAGATTAGATTGAAGCAATAGCTCAAGAAGAATGGAAAATAACGATAAATTAAAATTAAATATAAAATAAATTGTGTGAACAGTTGTGCTGCCACCTGCAAAAGTTTGACGTGAACGCTCCCAAAGGCTATCCACTTTTTCACTGCACTAGTTTAATGTGCATGAAACAAATAAATTATTTAAAAATTGGTATTAATTTTTTGAAAAATTCAAAAGCCAAAACAATATCATGAAGTCATATTTGAATACGTTCCTAACACTGCAAAATTATTGAGCAGTACTGTAAGTACAAAGTATACATTTTATTTATTGTTATGGTGCGCTCCTGCGTCTCGCGGCAACAACCTCTTAATCGACAATGTCCCATTTTGCTCTCTTAATACACAAATACTTGGATTAAAATGTCGCAATGAATTCCAATATATCTTTTTGCTTTTAGTGTGTAGAAAACAAAAGTAAATAGATCAGTCACTCCCAAAGCACATTACTTGTCATCACCTCTTCGAACAATCCTAGCCAGCGTCGAAAAGCAAATGAAACAAAACAAAAAATAATGTAAATTAGATTTGCGTCGCGGGATGACAATGCTTCGTTACGTGTTTTCGTACGCCGGCTCTCATGTTCGTATTTGCCGTTTTTATTTCGGCGCATTAATTCCTTTCCTTTCTCCGAAGCCGAGTGGACCATGTGATGGAAAACGGTGAAATATGTGAGCGTTTTATAGTTCCGACTGAGCTAGAAAGGACCGAGACCAAAGCAATAGTGTGCTAACACGCGTTTGTTTTCTGGGATTGGGTAAATTTTACCACGAATGCAGGCGTTTTAAATGGTAATTTGTTCTATGATAGAAACACGCAAACTGTGGAAATGCACTTTCAAATGTACTCAGCTGGGATATTAATATTTCAGCTTTTTATTTAACTTTTTACATTTCGTGCAAAATTTACAAATATGAGAAAAGTATATCCAATTAACTCAAAAATTATGAATTTTAGTTAACCTTTATTTAAATTTAAATTTGATGTATTATTAGTTTAGGTATATTCTTTTTGTTTAAAACACCAAAAAAACTGTGAGGCTACCATAATTCTGCTCGCCATCGTTGGAAAGCTGAAATTTTACCTCCCGCTACTCTTGGTAAGGGAGGTATATGGCTCGTGCTAAAAATCGAATATCGAGATTTTGGTAAGTAACCACGTTTTAAGTTCCCTAACATTTTGACGATGATGTCTGTGTGTATGTATGTGTGTATGTATGTGTGTGTGTGTGTGTGTGTGTGTGTGTGTGTGGATCCTCCACTTTAACTCAAATACTATCATCCAGAAAATTTTGAAACCTTGTATTTCGAACTTTTTCTGTCCTGGAAAGAGCCCATTAGATTTTGGTGTAAATAGGATAACCGGAAATGGCACTTTACTAGAAGTTCAAAATAGTTTTTCTTCGAAAAATACTTCTAAATGTTATTTTTTTCGACAATAATGTTATTAAAATTTAATATTATTACATTTTCTACAGATTTGCATTAATACTTTTTCTATATATTTTAAGGATAAATTTTATAAAATTATCTATAATTTAAATCCCGGAGCCTACACTTTACACAAATAAAAGTCCTTGGTTGCGCAGTTATTCAAATGTAACTGACAGATAAATGTCACTGTCAAAGAACTAATCATTTCAAATTAATAATAGTAACGTTTTAAAAAGAAAAAAGTAAATAAAACAATAGGAAAGGAAATTAATACAGCATATGTAAATATGTAGGTATGTATTTAGGTTAATAAAAATTAACGATTCGCAAAAAAAATTCAAGCTAATTTTCACTTTTAGATTAGTGAATTCTCTTTTATCCCGGTATTTAAAATTTAATCTTCATTTTATTATTAAAAACGGTAGTTACTTGGATTAGATTCGACAAAATTTTAATAAATAAACTGCCAAAATTAGAGTAAAATTCTCCAATCCAAAAATAAGGATTAGCTTAATCTTTTTAGTCACTCGGGCGGTACTTGGCGGCAGGTATTGTGTTGGCCACACCAGATTTTTTTCTTTTAAATGGTGTACCTTTCTAATATGGCGTCCATATAAAAATTAAAACTTTGACATAATAACTCAAAAACCAACAGTGCATTTCAGCATCACTATTCGAAAGAACATGAAAAAGTGCCTTATAGATGTGCAATTTAAAATCCAGTATTATTTCACACTTGAATGTTATTTGCCAAAATTTGCATTTCCGCCTAAATCTAGTGACCTATGCATTTTTTTTGCAAATAACGATAAACCATTAGAATGGTCTCCTAATGGAACATTTTTTGTTCAGAGCGCACGCCCTTGTGCAGTGCTAATTATAAAAGATGTGCTATAACTTAATATTCGTTAAAGAAACTTTTGTGACGATTCTAAAAAATTAACCCACCTCACCCTTTCTTAGTTATTGCGTACTATAAAAGGCGTGATAACTTTACACCTAGCACGTCTTAGTGCAATAATAATGATGAAAGATATACTATAATTTAGTATTCATTGAGGGGAGTTTAGTGACGATTCTAAAATTTTAACCCCACCCACCTCCTCTTTCTTATTTCGTACTGTAAAAGGCGTAATAACTTGTATAGTAATAATGAAAAAAGATGTATAAGTTAATATTCATTGAGGAGTGTTTGTGGTCATGATAAAAATATAATCTCACCCAATCCTTCTTTCTTATTGCGTACTATAAAAGGCGTGTTAACATCACACCTAGCACGTTCTTATTTACTACCAATAAAAGATTTGGGTGTAACGTTTGACTCTAAATTACTGTTAAATTCACACGTAGAACAGACCGTGAAACAAGCAAGTAGAACTTTAGATTTCATACTGAGAACCAGTAAACACTTTAAAGAACCATGCGCTTTAATTACATTATTCACCACAATGATTCGACCTAAACTGGAGTACGCATCAATAATTTGGAATCCAGTTTACAATAAAAACATAAAGTTAATTGAATGCATTCAAAAAACTTTCATTAATATTATGTGTTATAAATTTAATGTTGAAATTTATGAATACTCGTAGAGATTAAAATACTTTAACGTATCATCGCTGAAAAATAGAAGGACTATCAATGGTATATTTCTTTACAAAATCTTTAATAATATGGTATATGGCAATAATATAATTCATTTATTCAATATACAAGTTTATAACAAAATAACAAGATCCAATACTCTATTTTACCCGCATTCAAGTAGAACAAATAATAATAAAAATTCTCCAATAAACATAATCATGTCTACCTATAATTCCAAATTTAATACGTTAGATCTTTTTCATCTCCCGCTATCACTATTCAAAAACGCTGCCAGATCAATTGTTAATATATAACTTCATATAGCTTATAATTCTTTTAATTATATCTCTGTACAATATCAATATTTTGTATTTCATAATGTACTCACTATGTATAGTTTGTGTCAAGATAAATGCACATTGACTTCGACTTCTTAAGCTCGGTTAACCCATCACTCCAGGGTATTTTCTTACCTGTGCTACCAGGGGAGGATTACCAAATTTACAGTACAAAGCTGGAAATATACAGTTAAAATCTTTAAATGTATTTTGACTATATAAATTTCGCTAAACGTTGTATCACATTATTCTTGTTTCATTTGTAAACAACTTAACTAAAATGTGGCACCCATGGAGTGATTTTGCGGACGAAGAAAATAATCTAATATTGAAGGAGAACATATTTTTAAGATTTGTATAATTTAAAAAAATATATAAATAAATTATTGAATAATAAACTGTAGTAATTTTATTATTAATTTTAATATCTGATTTGTGGTTACTGTTTTAAATTTGGTAATTTGGAAAAATTGTGGATACCTCTCTGTGTGCTTACCCTTGCAAATCTTTTAAGCAAATACATGCTGTGATACGCGTAAAAGTCAATGTGCATTTATCTTGACAAACTATATTCGTGTTAGTAAGAAGTGAAAACCTTTAATTAGTCTTCATTGACTGTTGGTTTTCCAAATAAATATATAAATAAATAAATAAAAAAAAAATAAATGAGTATATGAATATTTTGCTCGATATAAATATAAATGTTGTGTGAGGGAACCATGTTGATAATGTGCATTAATAAACATAAGGCCTTCAAGTTCCACTATTATTTGGTTAAATTTATTTAGGACGTTTCGAGCAAAATCCGCTCATCTTCAGCAACTATAAAATTAAAGTTGAGAATTAAAAGTAAATACATATAATGTTGAAGCAGAATTACAATGTTGTACATCAGCAAAAATTGTAAAAAATTACATGAAAATTATACTCTTCGGAGTCAGATAGAGCATGGGCCCCCAATTCAACGATACAACACGCCGCTGACACGGCCCATTAGTTGAATTGGGGGCCCATGCTCCATCTGACTACGAAGAGTATAATTTTCATGTAATTTTTACAATTTTCGCTGATGTACAACATTGTAATTCTGCTTCAACATTATATGTATTTACTTTTAATTCTCAACTTTAATTTTATAGTTGCTGAAAATGAGCGGATCTTGCTCGAAACGTGCTAAATAAATTGAACCAAATAATAGTGGAACTTGAAGGCCTTATATTTATTAATGCACTCAATATAAATAATTAAATGTTATTATAAAATTGTATAATGTCTATAAACAAAGCACGAAGCATGCGCCTTTACTTGCGTACATCAAAAATAGTTGTTTAAATTCACAATAAATTGTGTTTGGCTTATTTTACTTCCCCGTTCGGAGATACATTAGAGTATGAAGTTAATTTTTCATTTTACTGGACGTATCAAAATAAGATTATCTTCCTAAGTATTTCATAAAATGTTTTATGATGTATTAATAGATTTTTTTAAATTTTTGCTTTACACAACTTAGTAAGAAACTTATTTTTCATTAAAGTTTCCATTAATTAATTACATGGAAGTTTAACCACATTTCCTGTAAGAGAAAAGCCTGAATCTAAGTATTCTTCCTCATTTCCGTAAGCTAAAAACTAATTAATTAATAATTAATAAGCACGGGTCTGCATAACACATTTGGTTGTCCCTGGAGAATCCTAATTTACAAATACGTGCGCTAGTTAAAAACACATTTCACTTGCGTTAAATATTCACGAGGGTTTGGGCCAGGGCTGGTGCTTGTTGCGGATAGCCAGATAACCTCGTGGTTACCGGTTCAAAACACGTCGCTTGGGATCGACCGGTAGTTGCGGTTATCGAAACGGTAACGCGGTTAAATTCCCTTGGCCGCCGCTTGGGATAATGAGAGCCTTAGTTTCAACTATCGAATAACATTTTTGTTGCAACGTATCAACAATACCAGTGGCGTAACAATGCAGCCAGGGGCTTGTGTTCTCAAGTCAATCCGGGCCCCTACGTGGATAAGAAAATAGTTTTACTGATCCCATAATAGGGCACTTTAAAAATACTTTTTTTAAATAAAATTTAAATTAAAAAAATCTGATGTGGCCAGCACATTACCTTCCGTCAGTTCTATGTATTTTGTACAAATCCATACAGAAAGTTCCTTGCTAAAGATTATATTTCTTGTACTTTACCTTCCGGCAGTTGCATGTATTTTATGCAAATTCCATACAGAAAATTTATAGCAAAAGATCCTACATTTCCAGTAAAATTATAAGACAAACACATTATGTCAATTTCACTTGACATTTCAATCAAAACTTTCTTAATATTATAACGTTTTTATATTTATCTGGGTGAAGTGTAAATATAAGAGAATTATTATTAATTAAAATTAAGTGTTTATTAAACTATAAAGAAAGTTACTATTAATTATATTGAACAATTATTAAAAACCAATTAAGATTAAAACTATAATTAACTAGATAACACTAACACTATTTATTTAACCAATTAACACTACTATTTATTTCCACGATAATATTTATTTCACTACGCGTTCCAATCTTAGACTGCCGGTCTGTTGTAGATTCTTGTAGACTGTTTACGCGATATTTATATCACTATATACTTATATCATGTTCAACTGTCCGCCTACCGACCTCCACAGCGTCTATATACTCAACTGATTCAACAGCGTCTATACATTCAACTGCTCGGACAGAAGTCACACCTTTCACCTCACTATCTGTCTATTTATGTAACTTTCTCTCTTCCACAGCCTCCGTATCACCGACTTCCCGTATGCTACAATTGTTCAACACCAATGCCGAGTATTAGCTTCTACTTGCCGTTACTGTCCCCATATACCTAGCTTCCCAACACTCTTCAACACTACCGAGTATTCTCTTTAACAGCTATCCCGTTATACCAGTAACTTTCCGACTCGCCGTTACTGTTCTTGCACACTATAGCTTCCCAATACTCGTCAACACTACCGAGTATTTACATCCACAGCTATCCCAATATACCAGTAACTTCCCGAGTACCTACTCGACACCAACTGCATACGCTCACTACGATACTGCTGTGCTTTTCAAACTCACTAACACTTTACTCTCTAACACTCCATGTGTCTCTATGACTCTGTATGTCACTGACTGTGTGACTGTATGTAACTAACTAACTAACTAACTTTACTAATCTAAGTGTCGGTCCGTCTTCACTAAAGTAACTGAACTATATAATTAACTCAGCTGACTATGTAAGTCAACCCCCGATCACATAACTAATGTTGTGTGATCAGGGACTCAACTGACCTAACTCTCGAGCATAGCTACGTCCCTTATATAATTAAACACGTCGCGACCAGTCTGTTTACATCGGCCGGCTACTAGCGCGATTACGTCACCGCTATAAATAGACACTCGCTTACAGTGGCGGCGACGGCGGGCGTCCCATGTTACAATATACTAGCTGTTTCCATAGCTATGGCTACTTTATGAAATTTAATTTTTTTATAATTTTTTAACTCTATGTCCATTTAATATTAAGTATAAAATGCAGTCAAATCGTATAGAGAATAAAATATTCTTTAATATTTATAATAACATTAAATGTGAAAAAATGATATTTAACATAGTTTTTTCAAGAAAAACTGTTAAAATCTTCAAATGAGGGTACTTCCGGTAGTCCAATTCTAACCAAAATCTAATCAGCTCTTCACATTGATGTAACGAAGAGAAATACGAAAGAATTATAATTTTTAGAATTGTAGTATGGAAGTTATCGTAGACGAAAAATTTGTTACACACACACACACAATCACACACACACACACACACACACACATAGACATTGTAAAAATAGTAAAATCGTATTCTAGGGACCCTAAAACGTGCTTATTCATCAAAAACTCACCACTGAATTTTTTGACCAGACAATACCTTCCTTACCTAAAGGTGACGGAAGGTAAAAATATTACAAAAAATAAACATGAAACCTGTAACACGAGGGTGCGCCGAAGAAGATGGCGCTGAAGAGGATGATGATACTACTTCTTACTCCCACGATGATACACCTTATTCTTACTGACTGACTGGTGGACGCTTCGGTTGATTGGCGGCCATGACTTGTTGAGAAGGAAAAACACACATACATACACTTCACTTACACTTTATAAACAGTACCTACGGACATGGACACTTGGTGATTTAATAACTAATAACTTTATTTACAATTAAATTAAACCTAACATGTTACATTTTGTAAGCCAGCGGGCGGCGTGTAACACGCGCCCCAAACTAAAACACACTACATGTTTCGTCAACAACAAACGTCTCTACGACGCGACGATCTAATCTCGACTCTTACATCTTTACCCCATGATTATCTAATGTCAACTATGTTTAAAACAAAACGCAATCGTCAGGACAGGTTTATCTTAGGGGTACGGAGTGCATAGGCTAGGGCATCCAAAGTCACGCACGTATACATAATAATTTCCAGACTTAATTATCAACAAATAAATGTCGTGACTATCATAATACGATAAGAATTGCTAAACTGAATTTTGACATTTATAACTTAAACAGATAAACAGAGTTAAAATATGATTATTGAAACTATAATTTAGAAGAGTTTATAAAAAGTTATTTATCTGTTATTTCTCTTACTCTCGCCTTGTCACAACCCAAGACAATATTGTACGTTTATGTCAACAACTTTTACTGATTTTTTTTTAGCCAAAAGTTGATATTAGCGTATTCGGCTGACACGTTGTCAGTAAGTGTGACGTAAATGCATGGAATCAGTTTCGACTCTAACTATCCTAATGCAAGTTTAAGTTAAAAACGAGACCATAAATGAGTGCAAGTCTGAGAGCCGGATAGTTTTGGCGCGCGCTACCGTAATTCGGTCACTTTAATATGTTAAGAGTGAAGAATATATGTTGCACCTATGATGTCAGGTTAGTAAGAATGTTGTTGAAAGAGAGACTGATTATTTTTTTGGATGATGTTTTTTTTGTTTTTTTTTATTCTTTCGGGTTCGTGCTAACCCACTAAGTGGGAAATGCGTGATTTTATGTATGTATGTATGTATGTATGTATGTATGTATGTATGTATGTATGTATGTATGTATGTATGTATGTATGTAGTTTATGACAAATATAAATCTAATAAACATACCATTATGCACGGAGTACCACAAGGCTTGATTCTTGGTCCTACTTTTTTCTTATTATACATAAATGGCATTAAAAGTATTTTAGAATCGAACAACTTCATTGCCTATGCTGATGATGTTTCACTATTGTTAGAAAATAAAATTACACAAGTAAGATATCTGATATAGTAACCAACTTATCTTCTTAGTTTGCAGCTTTAAGGCTGTCTTTAAATGTTAAAAAAACCATGTTAATTAATTTTTCAAGCAAACAGGAAGATGTTGGATCAGTCCATTGCTATAATCAGCAACTACCTCAAGTTAGCAGTAGCAAAGTTTCTAGGACTTCTTATTCAGCAAAATTTAAAATGGGACACACATATAGAAAAAAATGCTAACCAGCTAACTTATTTATGTTACTTAATAAAAAGGTTAAAATTAATATCTGATGTAAATACGACTTATTATTGTTTTCTGGGGATATTCACCTGCAGCTTGTGGAGTTAAAAAAACTGCAGTTAGAAACATTTTTTCTCTGACTCCTAGACCTCTTGTAAAAAAATTTAAAACAGAAAATATCATAAATTTATCTTGTCTCTATATTTACAATGTTTTATTATATATTAAAGCAAATGAACATAATTTTTTAATTCAAAAAGATATTCACAAATACGATACACGTGGTAAAGCGATTTTAATCTATTATTCGACTGAATAAATGCCAGAATAACCTTAAGTATATAGGATTAAAGTTTTACAATAAACTTCTACATTATTTAAAGAAATTTAATTTGAAAAGTGTTTCAAAGTTTCATTAAAAAAATTTCTTCTTCAAAAAAATTATTATCATTACAATGACTTTCTTTGTGATAAGTCCTAACGTTATTGCAAACTGTTATTATTAAACTAATAATTATTTATTATTTCACTTTATTTTATGTATACATATAACGCTTCTTATATCAATATTGTATTGATCAAAAAGCATTGAGTAAAATTATTATTATTATTATTATTATTATTATTATTATTATTATTATTATTATTATTATTATTATTATTATTATTATTATTATTATTATTATTATTATTATTATTATTATTATTAATATTATTAATATTATTAATATTATTAATATTATTAATATTATTAATATTATTAATATTATTAATATTATTAATATTATTAATATTATTAATATTATTAATATTATTAATATTATTAATATTATTAATATTATTAATATTATTAATATTATTAATATTATTAATATTATTAATATTATTATTATTATTATTATTATTATTATTATTATTATTATTATTATTATTATTATTATTATTATTATTATTATTATTATTATTATTATTATTATTATTATTATTATTATTATTATTATTATTATTATTATTATTATTATTATTATTATTATTATTATTATTATTATTATTATTATTATTATTATTATTATTATTATTATTATTATTATTATTATTATTATTATTATTATTATTATTATTATTATTATTATTATTATTATTATTATTATTATTATTATTATTATTATTATTATTATTATTATTATTATTATTATTATTATTATTATTATTATTATTATTATTATTATTATTATTATTATTATTATTATTATTATTATTATTATTATTATTATTATTATTATTATTATTATTATTATTATTATTATTATTATTATTATTATTATTATTATTATTATTATTATTATTATTATTATTATTATTATTATTATTATTATTATTATTATTATTATTATTATTATTATTATTATTATTATTATTATTATTATTATTATTATTATTATTATTATTATTATTATTATTATTATTATTATTATTATTATTATTATTATTATTATTATTATTATTATTATTATTATTATTATTATTATTATTATTATTATTATTATTATTATTATTATTATTATTATTATTATTATTATTATTATTATTATTATTATTATTATTATTATTATTATTATTATTATTATTATTATTATTATTATTATTATTATTATTATTATTATTATTATTATTATTGTTATTATTGTTATTGTTATTGTTATTGTTATTGTTATTATTATTATTATTATTATTATTATTATTATTATTATTATTATTATTATTATTATTATTATTATTATTATTATTATTATTATTATTATTATTATTATTATTATTATTATTATTATTATTATTATTATTATTATTATTATTATTATTATTATTATTATTATTATTATTATTATTATTGGCCGAAAATGGATTTAATGGTACAGTCTACTCAGAGTGGTGAAAATTTTAAATAGAAAATAAATTTTGATAAACCTTTATCCAGTTTTTTTATGTGAAAGTAAATAAATTTGTGTACAAATAATAATTTCATAGTATAATATTTAACATTATACTTTGATAATATAAAAAATTAAATATGCACAGCTCACTTTTATTTAAACTAGAACATTTTCGCTTTGAATATATTCAGTCAATATTTAATAATGAGAATGTACGTAAATATTCCAGAACAATGAGCCTGTTTATAATTGTGCATATTGTATCACATTGTAAATTGAAACAAAATAACGTTTGGCTATTCCTACCACACATAAAAGGGAATATAATTGACCTATCGTGTATTTATTCTCATCATTAATATATATTTGAAAATATTGCTCCATAAAACCTTTAATGTGCAAAATTTACAGCAAAGCTGCTAAATAATAGGAGCAATTCCATAACAAATATGACCCAATTTCGTAAATTTAGTAGTGTGTTCTGTAATTTCAAATTTAAACGTAAAATGCTGATTCCGAATTACTCTAATGATCATATTTACACATATTTTTAAATACTACTACGAGTTATATTATGTAATTGTGTTTATTGTACGAGAAAATTTTTATTTCAACTCAATTTTATTCCTAAAAACGGTTATCAATATGTTTGTTCTTACACGACTTTTTGGTTGCGTTCATGTACGCCATCATGAACCCTTTTGTGCATATGTCTTGTTCATGTACTCATTCAGGCATGTGTTAGAAACTTCGTATGGTTGGAACGGACAACGGACTTGTCATCATCATAATTAATTACTCTGCAGAAAAAATATCGGTCAATAAATGATCGAGAAACAAATATTAATTATTTATCATATTATATACCTAAATAATTACTGTTTTTTTTATTCGAGGTTGGCCAAATATCAAATCCATTTCTGAATCAGATAATAATGATTCTGGATCAGATTAAATTTCCAAATCATTCATTATGTTTACTTATGAAAGCAGATAAACAATCATGGATTAAGCTTCTATATTTTCCTCGCTGCGCGCACGTGCTGACAAATAGTATATAGCACAGACCAGTGGATGGATCTAACAGTCCGCGGATGCGTTTATGTATGCGTCCGAAATCTGTAGAAACAAACATATCAACAGTCCGATTGATTGTACAACAGTCGGTTGGAATGATATTTTTAAAATGCGCATGCGTCTGACATACATATGACAGTCCTGGATGGTTATAGGAACAAATCTCATATTTATATCAGGATAGATATACATTTTTATTCAAATAAATAAAACCGGCGATTGTGCCAACAGGTTAATCGGATAACCACGTAAAACCGGCTAATCATAATAACCATATAACCACATGTAACTGGTTAACCGACTGCTTGCAGCTTACACGGCTAATCATAATAGAAAACTATCCGATTATTCGAAATACGCGGCTAACCGATTAATCGAAGTGCGCTTTGAAAGAGTTTACTTAAAGATTATACGTAATCATGGACGACTCGGGACCAGACACTCCGACACATGGTCAGGAGATCCCATTCAACTGTAAAGCTTTTAAAAAATAATAATTCGCCTTTAGCGTCGTCTGCGCCAGTAGAACGATTGTTATCATTTCATATGCAGGTATGATAATGAGATCACATCGTAAGAAAATGTTAGATGATATGCTTGAAAAGTAACTATTATGAAAGCAAATTTACTATGTAAAGAAATACGAAATTAAAAATTATAATTTAGTTACGTATTATATTTTTTTACATTACCCATTTTCCATTTTAAATAGTATACTTTCATTTTATATTTTAACCCAATACTTGCCATTATTCATATAGTTATGTAATTGTATTTATTCGTAGTAAATTGCATTAAATATGTTCCAAGAAACGCTTTTCCATCAAAATTTGAAAACATTCACTGTTAATAGATATCGGCGTACAAAGTACATTGGCATACCGCATATAGCAATGGGTAATATGCTGTGATATATATTTTTATATTTTGTTGTAAATACTAAATAAATCCAAATTTTTGTAGTAGTCTTCAGCAAAATTCCCTGTAATTTCAAAGAGCAACTCCAACTTATTGTCAAATTGTTATGAAGCATATTAGATGTAGTTCCAAGTGGGTCGAAAACGACCCAACTGAATTTTATTGACAATTCCGCTAATATTCATAAACAATTTCAAAATATAAGACCAGACCCTAATAGATTACAATTCAAACATGTTTATCACCTGTTTTTATTTTCAAAAACCCTTTTCTATCTTAACAAAAAAAAAATTGAAATATTTAGACTAATATGCGATTAATAATGGTGCAAAATTAATATATGTTTTTAAAACAAACTATATAATTTGTAGGCATTAATTTTTGAAAGATTGTAGTCATGATGATTAATGAATGTAGTTTGGGTATTAAAATCATTAAATTCAATAAAAAACATATATACATTTGTAACATAACATTTTTTTTGCCTATTTCGGCGTTTTTATGAGTCAATAAAAGCACTGTTTCCACTGAAAACACGACGTTTAGGAGATCTATAAACGCACTGTTTTTGGCGCCTTTCGTATTCTAGAGGTGGTAGTCATGACAGATGAATTAATTCCAAAATGGTAAGTTGTTGAAATATTTCTTCCAATTATTGATGTTTATCTTTTCTCCAGGTGATAGGACAAGAAAGAAGAAGAATTTATAGGTATAGCTGTGTTAGTTCAGAAAGAAGAATCTGTGAAGTTAAAATTTTTCAACTAAAAAATCATGAAACAAAAAACAATGCGCTCATATTTGCTTTGTCAAAACAATTTAAACGGTAAGTTTTATTTATTACAATTTAATTTTTGGTAATATTAATTTTTAGCTGATTGTATTGTTATATCAGGTAGGTTTTGAAATGTATGGTGCACGTTACTTGAAATGTTGACACTGTCAACTCAATTTGTGGCTACTTGCAAGTAAATATGAAAATTTTACAATCCATAATTTCCAGTTCCACATCGAGGCGAACTGTCGAATATTAATTTTTTAAATATAATTTAGACATAAGTGCTATATACAAATACAAAATATGTTTTGTATTGAAAAATGTAAGAACAGCTGTTGCTGTTATGTCTGCAACTGAGCAGTGGATGTGTTGTTCAAAACGGTGGAATGTAAAAGTGTAGATCAATAAATTGTTCATTAAAGTATTTCATTATTTAAAAAGTTTTATTTATGATAATAACCTACACGAAGCAGCGATCCCGATTCGTTATTTGATAAATTTACCTTTATTACAAGATATGTCAAATCAGGTGGTTCATTAATAAGCCGGTGGAGTACGTTGTAAGTATTGGTTTTCCTCTTCCATAATTATTTAATGCTTGATATAATGTTTTAATGTAAACCATTAGTCAAAATCACACAATACATAAACTCAAAATGTGAAATTTCAATTGTTGGCGGGAAACGTTACCAACATTACTGACAAAAAAACACCAAGTCATATTTTTGACAAGTCCTTTTTCAAAAAATCTAATTTAAAATTACCTCAATAGAAAAAATAGTATAAAAAACATGTATCATAAGGCCTGTTAACGCACTCGTCCTTTGTAAAACTCGCCTAGCGGCCCGTTTTCCAAACTTGGACTCGTACGTTAACAGATTGCCTTATGATACTTGTGTTTTAATGTACTGTTATTGTATAGTTAACATTTTTAAATTTTATGCCACTTAGTTTACAATAAATCCTCCACAAAACAATTGACGAAAGACGAGGACGTAGTATTTGAGAAAGCTAACCTGAATCCAATTCCAAAAGTCATTTCGTACAATTCTGGTGGAGCAGATGAGAGTAGTCGGATACATAGACACACACAATTTGCCCTTATCCTGGGGAAATCCGCTCATAAGGCGTGGAAAATTAGACTACATAAATCCCAATGCAATCACGGGCGAAACGCGCAGCCACAGCCGATAAATCAAAGCTATTTCTCAATCTGGCCGTTCCTAGCACATAGCTACGTAAGATGGCCGATTCCATCCTTATTGCCACATGTAGACAAGGAGATTCAGCAAGAGATATTAGGGGTTAACTAGATATGACCTCCACAACATAAAATAATTTTATGGTACCATTTTTATGTTATGTTTGTAGTTTTTATATTGGTCTATTTAGGATTTTGATACTATAAAATCTTTTTATGCTCATATACTTACAAGTTTACTATTATTCTTGTCGTTCGGATGGGAAATAAAGTTTATCTGGCACCAGTTTCATTGTAAGATCACGTGAATTATTTTAGTTTTAATATTATTTTTATTAGTATGTAGGTACTTGAGTCGCAACGTAAATTTCGATAAAACGAAGTAAGTTACGTAGTTTTATTTCCATTAAATACCAAAAGATAATTTTAATTTACAGTAATAATAATAATTTTATTCCATCGACATATATACATATGTATAGAATACGTCATTCATACATACTTCTTTTAAAATAATAATAATGATAAAATAGTAAATAATAAAAATAATAATAAAAAGGAGACTTCATTATGAACTGCTCAGATATTCATTTAACGAGTAATACGTTTTATCCAAAAGAAAGCTTTTAAGTAAAGTTTTGAATTTACTTTTGCTTTTCTCTTCTCTAATATTTTTTGGCAACTTATTAAATATATTTATACCTTGTATTTGTGGTGTATTTTTCAAAAACTATGCTTTCCTGTAGGTATATAAAATAAATCTTTTTGTCTAGTGTTAAAAGAATGTACGTCTGCATTCGTTTTAATTTTTTTTATTGTTATATACGAATAGGCAAACTTAAAAATATACAGAGAAGATAAAGTGAGTATATTTAAGTTTTTAAAAATTTGTCTACACGAATCTCTGCGAGAGGTGCCCGCTATCGTTCGGACTACCCGTTTCTGGATGATGAATACATCATCTGCCGAGGATGAGGCACCCCAAAAACAGATGCCATATCTTAATCTGCACTCTACTTGTGCATAGTACAATATTACGAGTTCTTCTTTTGTTATAAAATCTTTGAGATGCCAGAAGTGGTAGCGTATGGAACTTAATTTTGATGATAGTTTTTCTAAATGATATTGCCCATCTAGAGTATGACTGAAACTGTAGCCGAAGAAATTTTCGTTTTTTGATTTTTCAATTACATGTCCATGTATTGAGAGATTTAGATCTAATTCTTTACTGCACTGTGGAAAATGGAATTTTATAACTCATGTATATTAATAGTCAAACGACTACTTATAACTTGCCTGTAATAATGGTATCTTGATTACATTATACTTTTCTGCATTTGATTCTTGGTGTGCATTTCTTTAGAGATTTGTTCGATTTTAATACTTTGGAACTTTACAAAAGTAGTTACTTTTCGTATGAATTTCAGCAGAACTACATAGGTAAATGAATTGACTTGTAAAAATGTAATACATAAGAACATGTAATTAAATTTACTCTTATTAAAACATAAATGACTAAAATTTAAAATTTATATCTGGATAAAAAAGTGTTGCTTAATACGAGTAGCTATACTTATTTTGCATAGATATAGAACCATGAATAAGGTCTGTGACTTTCAGCTTCTAAAATAATTTGTATGTAATATAATTACTGTTATTTTTATATGTGTTTTTCAGATCAGAGAGTGCAGCAGTAGTAACAAAAAAATTGTGACATGTCATGTTGAATATATGATACTCTTGCTGGGTTGCATGAAATCTGTTCAATAAATACTTTTTTCTATTTCGGTGTTCTTATGTTTCTATAAAAGCACTGTTTTTCACTGAAAACACGACGTTTAGAAAATCTATAAACGTACTGTTTTTGGGGGCTTTTTTTATCCTAGAGGTGGTAGTCATGGTTTCATAACTGACAGATAACCTCAAAATGGTAAATTGTTTGTGTTAAAATATTATTTCTAATTGAGGATTTTTATCCTTTCTCTAGGTGATAGGACTAGAAAGAAAAGAAATTTATAGCTATAGCTGTGTTAGTTAAGAAAGAATAAGTATCTGTGAAGTTAAAATTTCAACTAAAAAATTATGAAACAAGAAACAATGCGCTCAGGTTTACTTTGTCAAAATAATTAAAACGGTAAGTTTTATTTATTACAATTTACATTTATGGTAATGCAATTTTGAATTGAATGTATTGTTATTCCATGCAGGTTATGAAATGTATGATGCACGTTACTTGAAAATGTTGACAGTGTCTACTCAATTTGTGGCGGCTACTAGCAAACAAATATGAAAAGTTGACGTTTTAATCCATGATTTCCAGTTCCACGTTGTGACGAACTATCGAATATATGCCATATATGTTTTGTATTAAAAAGTGTAAGAACAGCTGTTGCCGTTATCTGTGCAACTGAGCAGTGTTGACAAAATAGTGGAAAGTAATTAATAAATAATAAATTGTTCATTAAAGTATTTCATTATTTAAAGAGTTTTATTTATATGTTGTTTTCTCAATAAAAAGGCCCGATGGTCCACGTAACATCCTTCAATCCCATATTCAAGTTTTATTTATGATAGTAACCAACACGAACCACCGATATGTCAAATCAAGATGGTTCATTAATAAACCTTGGAGTTCATTGTATGTATTGGTTTTCCTCTTTCATAATTGTATAATGCTTGATACAATGTTTTAATGTAAACATTCAGACAAAACCACAAGATACACAAACTGTCAAAATGTGAAATTTCAATTTTTAGCGGGAAGCGCTACCAACATAACTGATAAAAAAACACCAACTCATACTTTTGACAAGTCCTTTTTTTTAAATCTAATTGTAAAATTACCTCAATAGAAAAAATAGTATAAAAAACATGTATCATAAGGCCTGTTGACGCACTCGTCCTTTGTAAAACTCGCCTGGCGGCTCGTTTTCCAAACTTGGACTCGTACGTTAACAGATTGCCTTATGATACTTGTGTTTTAATGTACTATATTGATTCTATAGTTACCGGTTCTTTAAAATTAGAGTACTATTAAAATTCAATCAGTTGCATGGAAAAAAAAAATATTGGGATCTTTAGTAATGAATTGTTTATCTAGCAACATTAAAAAACAAGGAGCACATTGACGATAAATGTTAATATCATAATCCATAAACGTGTCCGAGATCGAGTAAAATAATAATTATTAAAACTGGATAAATGAAATAGCAGTAGAAATTTATATTATAACATTTCCGAGCATAATGGAGCAAACATCTTCATTATTTTTATTTTATTTTACAATGGTGATAATTCCGTAGAAATATTAAAATTTAATACTTTATTATTATTATTATATATATATATATATATATATATATATATATAAATAATAATAATATTGTAGGATTTCAGAGAAAGGGCAAGAAAGTAGAGCTCGTTCTGGATTATTTCATCAAGCTTTCGGATTTATTTAATCCTTCATCAGGATGCTGTAAAATTATACATCAATGTAACAAACAGTAGTTAACATTTAGTATGAAAACTTACAATAATGTGAAGTTGAGTTATAAAATAGCTTCATTGAAAATATGAAAATATAGGTGTTTTTTACAGTTTTGGAATGCTGGAACACAATTTTACAATAACTATGGAGTCTTTTTATAACAATTAAGTCTGGTTCTATTGAATTGTGTGTTCATCGTACTGATGAATTCATATGGATTTTTTTCTTCTATATTTAAGATGCATAACGTTTTACTAAAATATATTTCATCATGTTCTTCAGCGAACGATAAACATAAAGTGTACAAATTTTGAAACTACGTATCATAACTAAATTTTAAAAATAAAAACTTTTCGGCCTACCACACCTAAATTTTAAATAATTTTAATAAAACGTAATGCAACTTAAATATAGAAGAAAAAATCCATATGAATTCATCAGTACGATGAACACACAATTCATTAGAACCAAACTTAAATGTAAGTACTCATAATTATAAATTAATTGTTATAAAAAGACTTCATAGTTATTGTAAATTTGTGTTCCAGCATTCCAAAACTGTAAAAAACACCTATATTTTCATATTTTCAATGAAGCTATTTTATAACTCAACTTCACATTATTGTAAGTTTTTATACTAAATGTTAACTACTGTTTGTTACATTGATGTATAATTTTACAGTATCTTGATGAAGGATTAAATAAATCCGAAAGCTTGATGAAATAATCCAGAACGAGCTCTACTTTCTTGCCCTTTCACTGAAATCCTACAAATATTATATATATATATATATATATATTAATAATAACAATAATAATAATAAAATATTAAATTTTAATATTTCTACGGAATTATCACCATTGTAAAATAAAATAATGAAGATGTTTGCTCTATTATGCTCGGAAATGTTATAACAACTATAAATTATAAATACAGATAAAACAATCCGGAATACAAAGATATATGCAACTTTAGGACAACTTATCACAGAGTGTAGCTGTGTGAAATAGTGCAGGATTCCATTACCGCATTCCGTCAGCTGTCGGTGCGAAAATTATGCTCTTGTGCCGGTCCTGTACCGGAGCAAGGACAATTGCAGCTCTTGAAACACGAGCATTTAAAATTCATCTCGACTCGCAATTTATCACCGCCTCGGTCGAGAATGGATTTGGCTCATTTCCAAATTTGTGAAAGTGTTTCCCTACTTGTAATTTTCTCTACTACGGGAAAATTACGTCCGACTCAATCGCTAGAGCAAGGCTTCTTGACTTGACTAGTTTACGACGATAAAACTTTATGAGTTTACGCGCTAGGTCACACCGCAAAACTAACCAAAAAATAAATAATAGAGTGTCTGCTGCAAACCGTGTACAGACTAGAATATGCAAATCTACGCCCATGAAACTTTCTTAAACTCAATGTTAATTCTCAGATGATTGTTTCATGCTTTCAAGTACTTTGCAAGACATTATTAAAGAATTAAAGTTTTATTTCATTATCATTAATTATAATTACAATGAATGAAATAGATACCAGTAGAAGTTAATTTTTAACAGTCTAGAGCACTGAGTTCTCGTATCATTGCACTCGAAATAGAACTGAGCACGTATTTAAATTCAAAATTATTGTACAATTATTACGAAATTTGTATTAAGGAGGGTCCGGCCGGAAATTTCCCGAGAGGCCGCGGCTTTTTGAGGCCACCGTTCGAAGATTACGAACTAAAATTTGAGTACGTAGCGTCATCTAATTAACCTCACCGGGTAACCGTTCTTGATTAGAGCGTTTTTAATATTTTCTAATTCTTGATAAAAAGTTCTTTGGGTGTTGCAGATAGTCCGAGCTCGTATATATAAAGTTTTGATAATTTTTTGCTTTGAAGATACTGAATGATTGGAATTACAGTTAAGGTATTATCCGATTCCGTGTGTGTGTTGGTTTACGGTAGACTAATATTATTAGTCCATGGTTCGTTTTCTCTGTTAAAACATCCAAGAACAGAAGGACTCCATGAGATTTTTTCTCCATTGTGAACCTAATAGTACATCTAATCTTATTTTAATGTTCCACAAAAGCTTGAAGGTCCGTGTCGCTGATGTTTCAAATTATAAAAGTATCATCGATATATCTAAGCCATTGTTTAAGTCTTATATTGGATGTATTTAGTGCTAATTCTTCAAAAAAATGTATGTATGTATAAATTGGCTAAAACTGAGAAGAACCCGTCAGTAAACCGTCTTGAACAAAATATCTTTCTTTTTCCTGGAAATATGAATTCTGTAGGCAGCATTACAAAAGTTGCATAATACCATCAACAGGCAAGTCGGTTCTATCTTTTAAGTTGATATCTTTTCCAAGTCTTGTTTTGATGATTTTGAAAAATTCCTTAATAGGTACATTCGGAAATAAACTTTCGACAAAAGCTGACAAAAAGATTTTGTGAATTGTATTTGGCTCAAAAAGTTCTAACAAATGTTTTCATTTCTTCACATACAATGTTTTTCCTTGAAGTGATTGAATGATTGGTAATAAAAATTTTGCAAATTTTTAAGTAGGTGAATTTATGGAACTCTCTGAGATGCCTAAATCTTTCTTATGGATTTTTGGAACCCCGTAGAGGCTTACTAAAATGTGGAATAAAATCTGTTCTTGTTCTAAACGAAATATTTATGTTCTTTATATTTCTTAAGAGCACGGTAAACTTTATTTTTTATAGACGTAGTAGGGTCTTTTTTAAGTTTCTTATAATTTCCTTGATTCAAAAACTCTTCTATTTTCTGATCATATAAAATAGTATCCAATATTACAGTAACACTTCCTTTATCTGTGGGTAGAATCTTGATTGTGTTATCTCTCTTGAGACTCTTCAATGTTTAATTTTCTTCGTTGTCAAGATTAGGTTTGATCAGATTATTTATTTAATTTACTACTACTTTTAGGAGCGTTTTTTATATTTCAACATCTTTTATAACTGTTTAATTTCTATGCATGCAAAAATTCATATTATCTATTTGCAAAACTAACTTATTACTTTGTAGCAATATAATGATCAATTAAAAAAAAATTGGTGATGAGGCCGATTGAGCAAGATTTTTCTCGGGCCACTGAGTCTTCCCAATCCGGCCATGGAGGTGACCAGCCGGTTTGGAAGGTTTTTGAGTATTTCGGTATTTACATTTGGCATACTGATTAATAGGTTTGTGTTAATTTTCTGTTTACGCCTTGTATCATTCTTCACCTTTAAGCTTTTATATGTATTATTTTGAAGTGATGCTCTCATCCTTGATTGCTATAAATTTTGCGGGACAAGATGGGCAAACGCCACAGAGCACTTCCTCGGCGCTCGATCAACCAACAAGAGCTTGGACAAAGATTGCAGGAAAATTGGGAAGATATTGACCAGGATGAAATTAAAGCATTAATTAGCTGTATGGGTCGTCGCTGCCAGGCAGTTATTCGATCAAGAGGAGGAAATACGAAATATTAAGTGTTCAATTTCTGGTGATACATTCTATTGCGTCACTTCAAAGTGATTACGCAACTCACATGTTAGGTTTTGTTACAATGAGTTAAAAGTTTCTTCTTTATTGTTGGTATTTTTTTTTTAATTTGTTATTTCTTAGTTAAACGTCAAATTGTTAACATGGATGGTTGAAATTTAAAGAAAAAGTTTTATTCCAAGTTTAACAAAGTTTTTAAAAGCGATGCATTATTTTCTTTCGCCAGTGTATATCATAAATACAATAATAAGTGCAAATATTCTAGTTAATAGTTCATAATCGAGATTAAACAAAGTTATCATTAAAGAAAACTATGAGTTTCATGAAGCACTATGTAATAAATAAAATTAAATAAAAATAATAAAACTTATGATTATATGAACTTTCAGCTATCAGTTACATACTATTAATAATACATAAAATGAAGGATCCAGGATCCAGCTTATAAATACAGAATGTCTTGGAAATATGGGGACATGAATTAACCACAGATTCCTGGGCTCAAAATAAGACGATTTAACTAAACTTACCTGAATCCGACAGTGCACCGTTTAGCCTGTATTCTGCTTCAAAGTCCTTCTAAAAAAATAATATTGCTTATAATAACGAAACGCTTTGTTCGATTTAGTCAGAAAAAAATAAAACGTAAATAACTGCGCCGTGTAATTTTTAAAATAAATTTTATCTAGCAGTCTATCCAAATGTCAAACTATTAATTTTTAATGACAGAAACAATTGATTATGAGTTGTCAATCTTCTAAAGTTGCTTAGGAGTGGGCTAACATTATTTAATTGTCTTATTATAATAATAGCAGTAAAATACACTATAAGGCCGAACAAACGGATATGTTACTAGTTTTAAAATTTGGTAAAGGAAATTTTTGATAATCCATAAACAATTGTTACTGTCATTAAAAATTAGTTGTTTGACATTTGAAAAGATTTTAAAAATTACTCGGCGCAATCACTTACATTTTTTCTGTCTAAATCGTTACAGATATTATAACATACGCGAAGACACGAAAGTTTACTATTGAATGTATCTTTCTGAAAATCAGTAAATTTAAATTATTCGGGTTGCCATTAAATAGGTATGGTCTATTCATGGTCGCGACACCCAAGTTTCATACATTAGTGGTTCACTAACAATAACGAATATCATCTTAAAAGATGAATTATATCCATATGGATTGTCGTACCAAATTTCATTCAAATCGAACAAAGCGTTTCGATATTATAAGCAAAACTTTTTTAGAACAACTTTGAAGCAGAATACCGGCTAAACGGTGCACTGTCGGATATAAGTAAGTTTAGTTAAATCGTTTCATTTTTGGCCCAGGAATCTGTGGTTAAGCCATATCCCTCTATTTCCAAGACAGCCTGTATATAAAAATACACAAATATGTCATCACGTATTATTACCCATTACTGAGTTTGCCAATCTGCTTTGTATACAGATCTCGGTAATGATGATGAAATATTTGTACCATACGACCAGGTGTCAACTCACATGTAGTAATTAAACGTACTAATGGCGGTAAGTATAAAATCCCTTAGGGCCAGTTTCACACTCTCCGGTTAAAATTTTAACTGTGAGTTTAATCAAAACTGAATCGAATTATTGACATCATTGTGAATTTAAGTTACAATAATTAAAGATTTAGCCATAAAATTTGTAAACATTTCTGATTTATTAATTTTTAATTAATTATATTTTCTGTAATGGTAAATTTATCCATGATTACTGTTAATAATAAAAGTTATAATGAAATCAATAATTATTAAAACTTTATGACAGATGTGATCTGTAAATCTCAAACATTACAACTGTTTAATATTTTTGATCTTTTTCTCGTGGCAGTTTCCGTAAATATGTGAAAATTATAACTTTTATTTTGTCTCTCTTTCGCGAAGGAAACGCATTTAAACAATATTTTAGCTCTTATTTGATGTAGTTTTTATTTATTAACATTTCTTGTATTTACACTTTTGTTCTGTAATTACAGCCATATTAAAATTTTACCCTTGCATTTCCTATGGTTTATAAAAAAAAGTAAACACCCGGTATAATATATAACCAGAAAAATTTACGATTTAAAAATATTCAAAAGAATATAATCAAATCTACAAATTACAAATTGCAATTAAATTGGTGGTGTAGTAAAATTTTATTATTTGTATTAAATACTTCAGTGAGAGAATTTAATAGCAAGTAATAACCGCAGTAAAAATTTACAATAAATTTCGAAGATAAGTCTGTTCGTAAAATATAATAAAATACCTAATATAAAATCCGAGTGTCCATTCGCCCGTGTGTTTGTGTGTGTAGGTCGTCAAATAATATACAAGATGGTGACTGGAGTATAGGACATTAACTTTCGTAATTTTCTGCTTTCCTAATTATTTTAGATAAAAAGCTTAAAATAAAAATATGGTGTGGCCAACACAATACCTCCCGCCATTTACAGCCTCAGTCACAAAAAAGATTAAGTTAATCCTTATTTTTCCAAGTAACTACCTTTTTTTAAACCCCTCAACAGAATTAAATCTCAATTACAGAGTGGGTTCAGATTCACACACATCCATGCCTTAGCTATAATAAAATGAAGATTAAATTTTAAATACCGGGATAGAATAGGATTCACTAATCTAAAATTGAGGATTAGCTTAAACATTTTTGTGAATCGTTAATTTTTATTAATCTACATACATACCTACATGTTTTCTTACGCTCGAAACTGTATTAAATTCCTTTTCTATTGTTCTATTTACGTTTTTCTTTTTAAAACGTTACTAATATTATTTTGAAATGTTTAGTTTTTTGATAGTGACATTTATCTGTCAGTTACATACATTTGAATAACTGCATTTTGTTTGTTTAAAGCGTAGGTTCTGGGATTTAAAATATAGCTAATTTTATAAATTTGTTCATAAAATATATACAAAAAGTATTAATGCAAATCTATAGAAAATTTAATAATCTTAAATTTTTATAATAACATTAATCTCGAAAAAATAACATTTAAAGGTATTTTTCAAAGAAAAACTATTTTGAGCTTCTAGTAAAGTGCCATTTTTGGCTATCCGATTTATACCAAAATCTAATGGGCTCTTTCCTTTACAAAAAAAGTTCGAAATACAAGATCTCAAAATTTTCTGAATGATAGTATTTGAGTTAGAGTGGAGAATCCACACATACATACACACAGACACACATACACACAGACATCATCGTGAAAATGTTAAAATTGGATTCTTGAAACCTTAAAACGTGATCATTTACCAAAATCTCGATATGCGATTTTTAGCACGATCCCTACACCTCCCTTACCAAGGGTAGTGGGAGGTAAAGTGTGTAGTAAACATGTTCAACTGGGGGGTACCAAGCAGAACCCACTTTATGTCATTGTGGTCAAGAACAAATAATGGCCCACCTGCTCACGTACGCCAACTTAGAAGCGGAATGCACGAAAGCTGATCTGGCTAAGACAAGACCAACTGCTATAAACTGTGCAAATTGGATAAATACTATTTAGCTAGACCACTTCTCTGCCAGTTTTTTCGCGGACGGTTTTTCTTTTGGCATAAGGAGAAAATATCCGGAGAAGATGCATCCTCTCCGTCCTAGTTTATGCCCGGAGATGATCAGGCCTATGATATCCAAATTTGCGGGCACTGCATTCTCTCAAGAATATGGATCTAAATTATTGCATTGCTGACATGTTGATTTAAAATTAGTAGCTAAAGTTAAAAGTTTAGTTTACAAACGTCAAACTTCAACTTTACTAATTTTTCGAAAAATGAAATATTTGCGAAGGCGTCTAATTTGAAATTCGATAGCAACTAAATAAAATAAAAAATAAAATCATGAATGAAATCTTCTTCTTACGTAAATTCAATTACAAATTATATTCTCCATGTCCAATAGTGGACATAATATTGTGGATCTATAATACTAGTCTAGTCTATGTGAACTTTTATATATTTTGCTTTGTTATTAGTATGTACGAGTATGTTTGTTAATACCTATCTGATGTACACAATTCTACATTAATTAAAATAAAATTATAGGGCGCTCAATATAAATTTGCATCGGGGTGCAAAGAACCCTAGAGCCGACACTGTTGACCATTTATATGGTTTTTAAGAAAGAAGAAACTTAGATGCCCTCATGCGAATGTCCAGCTATTGTTTAGTAAACTTAGCCATCTAGGAAATGTGTACCTGACGACTAATGCAATCAAAAAACTGCTTCCAGTGTACTAACCATGTAACAATAGATTTTGTAGGTATACAATTGTCTCAGTGGCAAAAGTGAGCAGTACTTAAAACATTCATTTTCATAAGACCTATACTTTTACTTTTATTCACAAGTTATCGAAACAATATCAGATATTTAACATTTTAAATACCTACATTTTTAATAATAATTGTTACTTTACAATGAGTTCAATAACAAAAGAAAAATGTGAAATTAAATAAACTTACTTTTGTTTTCAGTGTCTTGTAGCAGGTTCCATCGATGTTGCAAACTTAACCACATTCACGAACACTTGAAACAGTTATGTCAAATGTAAATCACAATAAATGTCCACAAAATGTTTAAAATATCTATTATGAATGTAATATTCACTATAAACTATAAATACAAAACAGTGTAATCATATAAATTATAAGGAAAGCAAATCAAAATCCGCACTACGCTCAACGCGTGATCAAGTATTATTCACGCCTGATCTGGTTTTGTTAATAACAGCCATATGATTTTGCATAATTGTATAATTGCGGAGAGTGACACCTGTTGTACAAAAACAAATATTCTTCATACTGGAATAATGCAAAATTGTTACAAAAACATTATTTTATTTTAATTTTACAAGAAATATTGTAAAAAATTTAAGTACGGTCGTTTTTAATTTGATGGTACACACGCATATAATTACAAAGCAATAATAATTTTCAATATTAATTGAAAATATCATTTAGGCCCAATACAAACTTTGTAAACAATATACAATTATAAAATTTACTCATCTTGTTGAATACGACATTTAATAATGGTTACAATTTATAGTGTTGGCATTCTAGGGACTGCCAAATTTAGTACCATTTTTATCTAATGAAGCTCAACTAAATATACAAAATTAAGAGAGAGACGCATTAATAAGAAAAGATTCAAGTTTTCTATGATTATTAAAGACGACCACTAGACCAAAGAAGAGTACTGAATTCGACCCCCGTCACTATGTATATTTAAGTCTGTTGTGCAGACAGTTTATGAATTTGTAAATAATTGTAAAGTCTTGTAATTTGTACCAACGTACATATTTAATTATTAAATATAAAAATCTGATGTGGCCAGCACATAACCTCTCGCCACTAAACTATTTTTACATATAAATACATATATTCATGTTTCACTACAAAATACTTCTCACATATATTTGCAAAATCTATGGGATATTTTAATATAAATTATGTACAATACATACTTTTTTATGTTCAATATCCTGAAATTTTCTTTTTCTACTTTCTTTTTCTTTATATTCCTCATTTTTTCGCAAATTCCTTTTATATTCTTTTTTACGTATATTATTTTGCGTTGCTGACTGTTTTTATTTTCATAATCTTCATAATGATGTACAAATATTTTTGACAGTGGCATGGCATACAAATATATTTCACAGTGACATTTATGTGTGAATTACAAACATTTGAATTTCTTGCCTTGAAGTAGTTTGATCTGAGATTTATTACATCAAATTATTTTATATGCATTTCTTTATCTCTAAATCTATAGAAGATATAATAATGAATTTATATATATCGAATAAAGAATTTAACGTTCTTTAATATAAGTATTTACATAAATTTTCGTTAAATAATATTTAGATGATTTTTTTCTTATAACTACTACTTCCGGTTGTCCAATTGTTACCAAGACTTAATCAACACTTCCCATTATTGTTAGATTAAGGAATCCGTCTTAAGTCTTATAGTATTTGAGAAATCGTGGATCCAACATCCACACACACATCTACACACACACACACGATTTCGTGAGAAGGAACAACACATATACACTTAAACTTTACACTGGATGAACAATACAGACATTGAGAACTTACGGAAATAGACATTACTTTATATTTACTGACATAAATGTTATAAATGACGATTAAATGTTAGCGCTGAAAATTAGAATATTAAAACACATTTATCACTCAAACCGGTATATACAGTATTAATACAAAAATAATAAAAAAAATCTAGATGACCGTCGCCTGGCCGAACCCGATCACGCGGAATCCTCCTTCACGCCGTGATTATTTCTGTAAAAGAATTAACACATGAAAAATACGCAGTGAGGAGGCAATCATTTACAAGGTTCAGGCATTCACACACCGTACACACATGTTGGCAACTACGGGCAGTACCGCTAGTTACTACGGAACCTCTGCCGCTTCGGTGGTGATCCGGAGACAATCCTCTTAACCAACTGGATCAGATCACTACAGCCCTAACTGCTGCTGCCGTTGGCGACACCAGATGCGGGTCACTACAGCCTTCCCTGCTGCTACCGTTGGCGACCCTCGGGTTCACACGAGCGGCCACTACGGAACCACTGCCGCTTCGGTGGTGATCCGGAGACATTCCTCTTAACCAACTGAATCAGATCACTACAGCCCTAACTGCTGCTGCCGTTGGCGACACCAGATGTGGGTCACTACAGCCTTCCCTGCTGCTACGCTGGCGACCCTCGGGTTCACACGAGCGGCCACTACGGAACCACTGCCGCTTCGGTGGTGATCTGGAGACATTCCTCTTAACCAACTGGATCAGATCACTACAGCCCTAACTGCTGCTGCCGTTGGCGACACCAGATGTGAGTCACTACAGCCTTCCCTGCTGCTACGCTGGCGACCCTCGGGTTCACACGAGCGGCCACTACGGAACCTCTGCCGCTTCGGTGGTGATCCGGAGACAATCCTCTTAACCAACTGGATCAGATCACTACAGCCCTAACTGCTGCTGCCGTTGGCGACACCAGATGCGGGTCACTACAGCCTTCCCTGCTGCTACCGTTGGCGACCCTCGGGTTCACACGAGCGGCCACTACGGAACCATTGCCGCTTCGGTGGTGATCCGGAGACATTCCTCTTAACCAACTGGATCAGATCACTACAGCCCTAACTGCTGCTGCCGTTGGCGACACCAGATGTGGGTCACTACAGCCTTCCCTGCTGCTACCGTTGGCGACCCTCGGGTTCACACGATGCGGCCACTACAGTACCCAGTACTGCTCACACGCACACCCACAATCATACACACGCTAGATTAACTCTCTCACCTGAATCACTATAATATCGATGTTCTCACACTGAAATCTAGAAATAAACTGAAATAAAATACGTGAAAACTAGTATCATTAAATGTAGCTCTTATCCAACAGCATCGGTTACGTACCTAAATAGCTAATTAGAGACAAAACATAATAAATTTAATAAAAATAATCTTACGCAAAATAATATCTGTGACATAAATAACTACATGGTTACTTTATTAACTAATACAACTAAGCCTAACATGTTATATTCCGTAACCCAGCGGGCAGGCGTTTAGCACGCGCCCCAAAACTAAAAACACTACATGTTACGATGACAAAACGTCTGCACGACTCGTCGAACTATTTTAGACTCTTTCATGTTTACTCCATGAGTAACTAATGTCGACTATATAAAAACAAAGAGCTATCTTCACGACAGGATTATCTTAGGGGAACAGGGTGCATAGGCTAGGGCATTCAAAGTCACACAAGTATACACAATAATTTCTAAACCTAATGATCAACAAATAAATGTCGTGACTATCATAATACGATAAGAATTTCTAAACTGAATTTTGACATTTATCACTTAAATAGATAAACAGAGTTAAAATATGATTACTGAAACTAAAATTTAGAAAAGTTTATAAAAAGTTATTTATCTGTTATTACTCTCACCCTAGCCTTATCACAATAATGTGTATATATGTGAACCGTATAATATAAGCTTAATTTTTGTGTGTAATTGAAACAAATTACATAAAATGAGTTAAAAAGAAAATGCGTTATTAATAATTTCTATATTAAACTTTTAAGTTCTAAAATAATTTGAAATTATTAATAAAAGATATTAGGAATAATTCAACTTTTCAAACATTAACGACAAAAAAATCAATTTTAAAAGTATCGCAAAAGTTTGAAAGAGTATTAAACATTCAATTTTTCTTATGTCAGGTTGGAAATCCAGTTGGAGAGAAAATAACACATCATCTTTATCGACTGGCAGTTTCGATTCCGCTAGCTATAACCAGGACTTTTCCGATCACATAAACCCGATAAGGTTTTTTATGCTGTCACGCATGCCATTATCTACTCTTTTACACCTTCCTCCGTTTTCACTGTCCATTTCTTCTTTGATAAGTTCCTTCCGCTTATCTTTATGTCAGTGTCAGAAACAATGCAACGCTTACACGAGCCACTGACTTTGTCCGCCTACTTTGCAGAGCAAAGAGGCTGCAGATGATTCGCATTTTGCAGATGGAAAGAGTTTTCGCATTGTGTTCTGGCAGTTCAAAGCTGTTGCGAATTTTTATAAGATGGAGATTGCTTGTTTAATGGACTTTCAGATCTTTTCACTCACTGATTTTTTTACTCATCTAATTAAATGTTGGAAAGAATGAACGCCACTTACATTATACCTTTTGTTGTTCCACATAAATCTATATTTAGATCTTTTGATGTTAGTACACAAAGCATTCTTCTCATTACTGTTGAGAGTGGGATTCAGCCAGCCGGAATCGATTCAGGAGAAACTTCTCTCAAAATTTTCTCATTTCGGGAAAACCGGTTGTTATTAGTATTGGTTAAATAAATATGTAGATTTAAATATAATAGGATAACAATTTCTTCGTTTTATTGTGTTACCAATCATTAGAAATATTTTTATCTCCCACTACCCTCGGTAAGGGAGAGATTGTGCTAAAAATCGCATTTCGAGATTTTGATAAATGACCACGTTTTAAGGTCCCTAGAATTCAATTTTAACATTTTCACGATGATGTCTGTGTGTATGTGTGTGTGGATCCTCCACTCTAACGCAAATAATATCATTCAGGATAACCGGAAATGGCACTTTACTAGAAGCTCAAAATTGTTTTTCTTCGAAATATACTTTTAAATGTTATTTTTTCGAGATTAATGCTATTATAAAAATTAAAGATTATTAATTTTTTTATAGATTCGCATTAATATTTTTTCTATATATTTTATGGATTATAAAATTATCTATAATTTAAATCCCAGGGCCTACACTTTAAACAAACAAAACGCAGTCATACAAATGTATGTAACTGACAGATAAATGTCACTGTCACTATCAAAAAACTAATCATTTCAAAATAATATTAGTAACGTTTTAAAAAGAAAAAGTAAATAGAACAATAAAAAAGGAATTCAATACAGTTTCCAGCATAAGTAAATATGTAGGTATGTGTATTTAGATTAATAAAAATTAACGATTCACAAATTTTTTTAAGCTAATCCTCATTTTTGGATTAGTGAATTCTATTCTATCCCGGTATTTAAAATTTAATCTTCATTTTATTATAGATCCGGTGGCTCAATGGTTAGAGCAACGCCTCATGTCATGAGTGCCCTCGGGGCTCTGGGTTCGAATCTCACTAAGGCATGGATGTATGTAAAGGGTTTAGAAAAAAAGTAATTACTTGGATTAGATTAGACTATATTTTAAAAAATAAACTGTCAAAATTAGAGTAAAATTCGCTAATCCAAAAATAAGGATTAACAATCTTTTTTGTGACTCGGGCTGTAAATGGCGGGAGGTATTGTGTTGGCCAAACCAAATTTTTTATTTGATAATTTGCAATTGATTATTGTTCTGAATAACTATCCAGTCTGTATGGAATTGATAGTTTTTACACATGAAATAACCATTTGTGACGCGAACCGATTGTTAAATATTTTGAAACCCTCCTCATCTCTAAGGCCCGGTTTTTCAATCTCTAAGTAAAGTGTTAGATATATTAATTGCGAGATAAAAGAAAAATATCGCATCAATATTAGAGTGTAAATTGACAAATTTATTCACATGTCAATTTTATGATGCGATATTTTTCCTTTATCTGGTAGTTAAGTTAACTGACACTTTATCCAGAGATGGAAAAACCGGACCTAAATGATTTTTTTGGCAAGACAAACTAAAATAATCGTTTATATTACTTATATATTGTTCCACTTCTCAAGTGTGAGTGGGAGTGAAATGATATAATTGTATCACCATTGTGGTATAATCTGAAATAATAGCTGAGACTTTGGCCATTCGTGTATGTAAAATGTGTTGGCAGATTTTTTCAGAAGATATTAAACGAGAATTGACGTACCTAGTGAACATAAAGTGATGTACCTATGTATTGTAGCCAGAATATCGATTCGTCGTTTTATAAAACGACTAGGCGTGGCCAAAATTTTTAACTTTCTTTGCCTTAGCAATATTTTACAATCTGGCTAGAGGTGTTGTAAAACGATAAACATCTTACCGTCACATTGCAATATATAAATGTTTAGACAATTAACTTGCAATTTCTCTAAATACTGTAACACGAGGGGGGTGCTCTAAAGCTGCTGATGATGGTAATACTTCTTAATGCTAACTCCAACGATGACACACTGACTGACTGGTGAAAAGTACGAACACACATACACTTTTACTACACTTTACACTGGATGAACACTTGAGACATGGACAAATACTTGGTATGTACTAACTAAACTTAAGTAACTAAAGTTTTAATTTACATGGTTACATTCCGTAACCCAGCGGGCGGCGTTCAGCACGCGCCCCATAATTATAAACAGTACATGTTCCGACATCAAAACGTTTGCACGACTCGACGAACTAATCTAGACTCTTTCATGTTTACTCCATGAGCAACTAATGTCGACTATTTAAAACAAAGCGCTATCTTCAGGACAGGATGATCTTAGGGGTACAAGGTGTGTATAGGCTGGGGCATTCAAAGTCACGCACGTATACAAAATAATTTCTAGACTTAATAATAAACAAATAAATGTCGTAATTATCATAATACAAAAATAATTTCTAAACTGAATTTTGACATTTATAACTAAAATAGAGTTGAAATATGATTATCGAAACTTTAATTTAGAAAAGTTTATAAAACGTTATTGATCTATTATTGCTCTTACCCTCGCCTTATCACAATACGCCATAACCTAACGCACAAAATTTACGTTTGGAAAACTCGGGCCAAGTTTCGTGCGGTAGGTTAGGTTTAGTGAAATATACAAGCTAAGTAAGTGTTTGCAGACTGCACTTGTATGTAGATATAATCTTTCACGAGTAGGCACAATCTTGTCTTAAATTTTAATACGGTAGAATGTCTCATTACATAAATTTTAGAGAAAAATATTAATGCTATAAATAGATATTTAATTTAAGAACTTCAACATTTCATTGTTCTAGTATAGCAGAAGCATTTAAAGAATGAAATTAAAATGTTTTGTAATGGTATTCATTACGGGGAGCTAAAAATAAAATATACGAAAATTCATTATTGTAATTTTTTGTTTGTTTTTAAGTAGGTAAAAATTGTACTGTAAGAGATGATTTAAGTATTTACAAGAGTATAAATATAAAATTGCTAATATTTGTAATTTTTTTATAAGTAGGAGAAAATATTCATTTATTCAAACTTAAATATTAAACTAACGAACTTAGTACTATAGATATGATATTCTACCACTCAGTATCCATAGCAACCTTTTCGTAATGAAGCTTTTGTTCAGATTAATGAGACATAATTAATTTGTATAGTTTTTATAACACTTAAGGTTAAAAGAAAATCATTTTATATGTTCCTTATTCCTTTCTTTTATTTATCTCCACTCTTTATTTTATTCCAAAAAGAAAATATTTCTTTTAGATTGAAATTGTATTGCCCCAATTTTAATTATTACATTTTAAAGATTGAATTTAAAATGAGCATCAAACTTACATTTAGCATTATTATATATATTTTTATTATTATTATTATTATTATTATTATTATTATTATTATTATTCTTATTATTAAAAATACATTCTCCAACAGGTGCATGCCCAATTCTAGGGTAAGGAGAAAAATACATTAAAAGAAGGTAATACATTTCTTTATTTCATGGACTGAATTGTGAAAAATATCAATCTCATCTTCAATGACACTGTACGATTTTACCATGTGATGTATAGGAGATTTAGTCAGAATATTTGATTTAGAAGATGGCTTTAAATCTTGACGACAATCTGATGACATGGATGGAAAGGCGATTATTGATGTACATGCAGTCAATGTCGTCTTTGTGCGAGTG
This sequence comes from Harpalus rubripes, assembly GCA_963082715.1. Lineage (NCBI taxonomy): Eukaryota > Metazoa > Arthropoda > Insecta > Coleoptera > Carabidae > Harpalus > Harpalus rubripes. The sequence goes on from OY720464.1 coordinate 10,276,319, forward strand.
AGGTTAAATCAATTTTTTCTAGAAGTTGTGATTGCGGTGTACCTCTTTGGGAATAAATTCCTTCCAGAATATAATAATTCTTATTGGTTATTTTGTATCGGATTCCAGATCACCGAACAGTTCTCTAGGTGAGGACGAACAAGAGCAACAAATAAAAAACGTGAAGTACTCAAACTGGAAAACATGTCGGAATTACGGATTACGAATCCTAAACACTTCAATGCGGACGATGTTTTATTTTCAATATGTGCGGTAAAAGACAGTTTTGGGTCGAAATATACCCCTAGGTCGCAAATGATTTCTGGTCTACATAAGATGTTATTATTTATGGAGTATATGTTTTAAGGTATTTTTAAAGGAAATCTGTAATATAAATACTAGTTAGGACGCCCTTGCGATTTTTTTCAGTTTTCCATATTTGGGCCATATCTCAAAAACACCCCTAGCGATATCACCATTAGATTCTACCTATGATTAAAAATTTTCTTTGGGGTGCATAGATGCTACCTGAAAGTAGCATCTATGCACAATTAAAATTTTTTGGAGTGCATAGACAATACCTAAAAGTAGCATTTATGCACGATTAAAATTTTTTTAGGGGTGCATAGATACTACCTGAAAGTAACATCTATACATAATTAAATTTTTTTGGGGTGCATAGATGCTACCTGAAAGTAGCACCTATGCACGATTAAATTTTTTTTAAGGGTGCTTAGATCCTACCTAAAAGTAATATCTATGCACGAAAAGTCAAAAAACTGAAAAAATCGCAAGGGGTACCTCTTGCGATTTTTTTAGTTTTCCATTTTTGGGCCATATCTCAAAAACAGTCATTTATACATCCCTAGCGATTCGTTTTTTGCATTGTCGTGATTTTTTTTTCTCTTATAATTTGAAAATATACAGGAGTTTAGATGCAATATACATGTAGCATGCAGTTGTCAGAATTGTCAGTTATTTGAGTTGTTTGCTGTGTTCAGTTGCTTTTTATTTTGAATTGGAATTTTGCATTTGTATTTGAATATTCATTTACCATCAGTGCGTGGAAACTATTTATTTATGAGTGAATTTAATAATTATTATTTTTAATTATGTTTTCACTGTAATAACTTATTTTATGTAATTTAATCTATATTTATTCGAATCGAATGTTTATGTTCCTGCATGCTAAATATTAAATACTATATTATTGTACAATTTTTGTAGGAATTGTTTTACACTCACACAAAGTATCAGAAAAAGAATATAATCATATTAATAATAGTTTTTATTTTTATAAACATAGTTACATATGTATGGAAAAACGTCAAAGGTTAGAATACATAACATAAATAAATAGTTGAGACATAATAATTAAGACAGAGAAAGTGCAAATCTATGCAAAGTTTTTACTAAAGAACATGCAGCATCGACATGCGAGGCAGAAGTTGTTGCGAGAAAAAATTATATAATTATAATATTATATTATTATAATTATTATTTAAATAGTTTTTGTTATTATAATGTATAATACAATTTAAAATTATAAATAAATAAATATTTTATTTAAATATCCTATCCTAAAAATATAAATTATATACGATGTATGTACTTAAAGTAAGTATAATAGATATTCCACCACGTCATTCTCAGGCACGTAAAAAAAATTGTACCCTATACATAATTTGGTAATGTAATATAGATGTACCTTTGAAATATAGCTGCTACGAAATTATGCAGAGAACAAAGTGACATCTCTACATCTCTACGCTGGAGTTTGTATCAGATTTGAACTGTAACGAATTTTCATTTCCTCTTCATATGCCGCAATAATGCTGACGTCACGACATATAAATACTTTGACGGGCAAATTCTAAATCGTTTAATTTTATTTGAATGATATCAAATAAAACTGATGTTTATGCAGTCTTTAGAGATCAATGTTTGTCATTACTAAAGTAAATAACTTCTATAATTATTTGTTGCTTTATTCGTTTGTGCGTGCAACATTAAAACCTGAAAGACGAAGGGAAATTTGGTAAAATCTCAGACTTTTAAGGTGGTTTTATGCAGTCTACTTTTTATTTTACTTTTTCTTTTTCTTTTCGCTTTTACTTTTACTTTAAGTTTGGTACTTTATGCAGCTATTTTAAAGCATTCAATACACTTGCGCAGATGTGATTTTTCTGGCATATAGTCGCAAATATAAATAGATAAATATATAAAAAATCTGATGTGGCCAGCACATTACCTTCCGTCAGTTCTATGTATTTTGTACAAATTTCATACAGAAAGTTCCTTGCTAAAGATTGTACTTGTACTTTACCTTCCGGTAGTTGCATGTATTTTATGCAAATTCCATACAGAAAATTTAAAGCAAAAGATCCTATATTTCCAGTAAAATTATAAGGCAAACACACTATGTCAATTTCACTTGACACTGACATCTTTCAATCAAAATTTTCTTAATATAATAGCTGTTTCCATAGCTATGGCTACTTTATGAAATTTAATTTCTTTATAATTTTTTAACTCTATATCCATTTAATATTAAATATAATAAGCAGTCAAATCGTATAAAGAATAAAATATTCTTTAATATTTATAATAACATTAAATGTGAAAAAATGATATTTAACATAGATTTTTCAAGAAGAACTGTTAAAATCTTCAAATGAGGGTACTTCCGGTTGTCCAATTCTAACCAAAATCTAATCATCTCTTCACATGGATGTAACGAAGAGAAATACGGAAGAATTATAATTTTTAGCATTGTAGTATGGAAGTTATAGTAGACGAAAATTTTGTTACATACACACACACACACACACACACACACACACACACACACACACATACATACAGACACACATACATACATACACACACACACACACACACACACACACACACACACACACACACACACACATACATACATACATACATACATACATACATACATACATCAACGTAAAAATAGTTAAATCGTATTCTAGGGACCCTAAAATGTGATTATTCATCAAAAACTCACCACTGAATTT